>VWZX01002922.1:80852-174826 GCA_013399015.1 Galbula dea | reverse complement strand
CGCTCTTGGGGCCTCGGTGTGCTTGGGGTCGGATATAAGTTGTAGTAAACTTTTATTGCGGTTATGTGATTATTATTTTATAAGGAGGCATTTTTCCAAATACGCTGTGGGAAGGCCTGGCTGGTGCAAGTGGGAGCCCCCCAGACCCTGTGAAGGTGCAGTGGCGTGAGGCAAAGCCTTCCAGGAGGTGCTTAGGCCAGGACAGCGGGATGCAAGCCTTTCCCCACCATCCCCCCTTCACCCTGCCTCCCCTAGGCCTCGGTCAAGCCTGCCCAGTGCCATCCACCCCTAATTCTTGGGGTGGGCCTGGGTGGGCGACAAGCCATGAGGGAGCAGGAAGCCCCTGACAGAGATGGCAGGGAGAGGCCAGGCGCCATGCTGCCATTGCTGCCTGACCTGTGGCCTCTGGTGGCTGAAACCTCCCTGTGTCTGGCTGGGAGTGTGTGCTTTTCCTGGAAGAGCAGGATTTTTTTTCTTGATTTAATATGAAACTGGGAAACGAAATTACAAATGAGTGAAATGTCTACAATGAAAACTTTGGTTAATGGGGCAAAATTGTTGAGGAATGATGCCATACCTAAAGAGCAGGACAGAGGATCGTAGTTAGACTATTACAATGCTGCTATAAATAGTTGATGAATGTCTACCTGCAACATTGTTCTCATCACTGCTTACTGTATTTTAAAAGGATGTTACAGGCATGAATCACAACAAAGGCTGCAACAATGCTTAATAAAGGATTGTCTCACATTGCAAAGTTGAAAAAATTAAAATCACCTTTCAAAACAAAGAAAAGGGGACATGAGGAAGGTATAAATAAATGGTATAAACAAGGCTAGTTGAGCCTTTATCTTCTCATGTAGTCAAAGAAATAGAGGACCATATAATTGCAAAGCAATGTATGTGAAGTAATTAGGAAAGATGTGCCATGTGCAATTAACCTGGGATATTCATGATAAGAAGCTTCATCATACAAGAACCAAACAGACAGTTACTGCCAGTAAGCCACCATCTCGCCTCAGTTTCTAATACTGACATTTACAGCTCTTTGCTTTTCATTCCCAGGGATCTAGTTCAGTTTTGGCTATGCACATAAATCTTGATGTAATGTAATTTGTTTCCATGCTCTTTGACAGGGTTAGCCCTCCAGAGGTAGTTTAGTGAAAGAATAGAGTATAAAACATGAAACGTTCCCATGGATTATGGTAATTCTGGGAGGTTTAGGTTTAATGACAAGGCAGGGATATTTATCTTCCTTTCCTCCAATTTTTTTTTAGAGATCTGAGAGAAATGCTCCAAGTTGATAAGAAAACATGGATGTCTTTCTGTTTACATTGTCATTTTTAGCAAGAATGGTGCAGGACTTGTTCTTGAAATTATTTGTATGGGAGACTTGTTACTAGATCTGTTTACATATAAGTGGAGAGTTAATGTTTCCAAGGGAACCGCAAGCTGGTGGCAAAGCTCATATCTACGCCATGTCTTCAATCCACAAGCCATAGTCCTACTCACCAGGCTGCATCTTCCTTCAAACATGAACTTTTAGAGATGGAAGCATTTCCCTTCATTTTTGTGCTTAGGTTTCATTGGTCTGCTAATCTCTCTACTGATTTACATATTCTATGTATTGCTGATTGGTTTCAGTATATACTACAACATTTTTCTTAAGTCCCAAAGGTATTTACAGACCTTGATAAAGATACAGTAGGGAGAAATAGAAAGCAAATCTGTTTGCCCATAAAAGCTTTCTGTCTTCACCAGAAATAACAAAAAGTGAAGAACATGTATTATAACCAAGCTATAGTTTTTGGTTTAGTTTTAAAGGCCTCTATGTTATTTTCAGTAGCTTTTAGTTTCCTTAAGACTTATAATGAATGAACTCAATTCACATTTTATTAACAGATGCATAAGAACAGTCTGCAGTATTGGTACACAGATCAAGTATATTAAATGACTTCCATTTGATTTAATGTTAGATGAAGATTTACACTGAACTAAGAAAACACTGGTGAGATATAAGAATACAGCAGAATTCAATCTGCTTAAGTGGGATTGATTCTCAGTGCAGACTAATTCTGAACTCAACTGTATAATTACAAAATTAAGTTACTTTTGGGTGCCTGCCATGAGCAACTAAGCTTGGAATCCTGCACAGAAATATTTGGTTTTCCTAACCTGTTGTCTTAGTCATTGTTAACTTAGCAGTACATTCAGTTTTGCATTTGGATTTCCTTTCTCCTTGAAGAAAAGCAGGAAGAATGTGGAAAAAACACCAAAAGAGAACAAAGCTAAGTTCTTAGGGACAAAAGGTGTCTGTAAGAGTATTTCTAGACATAAAATTCTTTAAAAGGCTCAATGCTAAGCTTAACCTTAAAGGTTGGAGGGACTTCAGCCATCTAAAGATGACTCTGCTTAAAACTATAAGGTATTAAAGAAACCTTAATGACCCAACAACTCAGAACATGCCTCTCCCCTAGCAGTTATGGCTAGCACTTGTGCATAGATGCTGTCTGCTAGGCCATAATTGTCTGCACTGAGGCTGGATGAGCTCTGACACCAGACCAAGCACTGTCAGTCACTTGATGAGCTCAGCTTCTGTGTATGGCCTCAAGCCAAAGCCTACACTTCCCTCTCAGGTTGCAGGACTGAGGTTGACAAGGAGGGTGTGCCTGACAGGGATGGGCAGGAAAAGGAATAGGAAGGTGCAGAAGCAGGTACTGGAGTTCAGGCATGTGTATTTGAGTATGCAGGGAGTAGTATGCTGTAGATGCTGAAGTGGCTGCAGACACTGAAGGCTGGAGCCCTAATGGAGAGGAGAGTGGCATGAAGACACCCTTCAGCACATGTTTCAGCTCTGAGCAGGCAGCTGTGGCAACTAGCTGGAGTAATAGTGCAGTTCTGCTGTGTTAAGAGCCCCTGTGAGAGCTTGAAAGGCAGCGTTTGAGTTTGGGGATCTGTTGTAAAAGTAGGAGGAGATGGTGTGTTCTTAGCCTTGTTTAATCAAGTCCTGACAAGCAAGAGTAAGAGACAACCAGAGGATGTTCCTGAAATGATTCCCTGCCTTAGAGAGGCCAGTCACTTGCACTTTTTTAATTGAATCATGTTATTTACATGGTTTCATTCTTATTTTCCATGGTGAACTGTAATCCACATAATACAAGTGCCTCTTGAGAAAGATGTTGGGAGAGGACGTAAACATCTTACAAAGGCAGTTCAGGTTGTGTTCAAAACATTGCAAACAACCCATTCTCCTATCTTATGGAGGATTTTATGTTTTGAAATGGGTAAACACCTTCAGTTTGTTAAACACCAACATATTCGTATTAATGTAAGCTTTACTGGGCAAGCTATCTGTTTGGGGGTTTTTTTCAACAAAAGATTACATTTATGTGGTCAGCTGCTCTAAGAAACAAATATCATACAGGAAAATGAGAGAAAAAGTAACAGAAATATTTTTTAAATTATCTCCTCTTGGCAAAAACCAAGCATAAGAATTTCCAATAAGGAAATTGTTTGAGGAAGTGGTAAGTACATGTAAAATGTCTGTGGACTAGTATCAGAGTTCAGGCTTAATAATTACAGTGTCTTCTAAGTGTTTATCATAGTAAATAACACAGCTTACAAACTCATCTGTTCAAAACAGCAGTGATAAAGGCACTTCGTGATTTATGAGAAAAGTTGAAGGCTGGACATAATCTTTTGGTCTGAAAGGACTAGAACAGACACCAAAGCCCTTCTGAGGTTATTGTAGTATTTTAGTGCTTCCCATAGATGGAGCCAAACTCACGTCGTCCATCTGCATGTGACTCACCAGCAATGAATGCAGCTTCCCCAAAATCACAGAGAACTATTAGTAGGAGAGTTTGTCATGTGTCCCCAAGCCCCATTTCCTGCCCATTCCCTTAGGCTGACTCCCTAATACTGTTTAAATGTCTCCCAGGTTTGTTCCCACAGTGCAGTGACAATAGACAAGGAGACATGAAAGCGCTAATCCAAAAGTGACTTTCCCATAGAGCTTGAGGGTAAATGTTATTTGGATGTTACAAATATTACCTTTTTAACTACACTTTGTAACACAGCTTTAGCTGCCGGTCTATCTCTCTGCATATTGAATGGCTAAGGCATTAGGAAAGTGTCTTAGGAAACATGCTTTGGAAGTTTTTTCCTTCCACTGACACACTGTGATCTTGGGCAAAATTTGGATCTACCAGGTCTTGTGACTCTGGCCTTCCACTGCAAAATGTTTGGGATCTATGGATGCAACACAATGACTTATAAGAGAAAGTAGGAATTTTGTGGAACAGAGAGGAGGACTCTACAGTCTCTGCTACCTGTGAAGTGATAGGTAAATTACAGCAATTTGATCAAAAAATTGCGTAAGGAAGACAGACACAGCTATCAGCCAAGCAGGGATAAGAGCATTACAGGATAACTAGTGAACACTTCCCACATTTGCAAGTAGGAAATTATAGCTGCTTTCCTGACAGCAAATCAAAGTTCTCTGCTCATTTCAAGAGACAAGGAAGGTATCTCAACATCTGTGTTCAGAACAGTGCAAAGCTGCTCTGGACCACTAAAGAGGAAGAGTAAGTATTTCCACACTGATTTCACTTACCTGACAACAAGCTTTGTAACACTGGACTTGCAAGTATTGTGGAAACAGCTGAGGCAGACAATTTTCTCAAAAGGTCATTACATTTGAAGGTCTAGTCTTTTTATCCTACCATTCAGTATTCAGACTGAATCATGAAAGATGAATTGAAACTCGAAGGCTTAACTGGTCAGTAATAACCCAGTGACACAAATGTGCAACTAACTGGAGAATATGTCCGCATCCAGTTTTATATCCCTGTGATTCTATGCCTATGGTTTCTCTCTTTCACAGAGGCACATGGAGTGCAGCAAAGAGCTTGTGACAATCAAAAAACTGAGGAAGCTGGGAAGGGTTTTCTGGTGACAGGCCAATCTTTTGGATGGAGCCTTCTCTTCCAGCGGCTTACTGTGAAGAATGAAGAGGTGATGGAGCTTGCTCTGGTTTAGCACATTCTCATCAAGACTGTATTATTTCCCAGCTGTTATTCTAACTTCAAGGTCTGCTCTTGAAGGAGTCCAGCTTTCTTTCTTTGTTAGAAAAAGTGCAGCTGGAGGATTTGGAAAGAGGAGATTTGATCCCCACACAACCCTGGGGCTCCCCAGAGAGGTGAGTAATCAGCATGGGGAGAGGAAGTGTGTGACACATCATTACTCTGTTTAGATGTTTCCCATGGAGCAAGTGAGTACAAGAGGATCTTTGGATTTCTCTTTGCAAAGCCTGGGTCTGATTTCAGCTGGGATGTCATCCTGAAACAGCTGACTCATCCAGCAGGGCTGAAGCTCCAAGAAACACATGCAGAAACTGGGAAAGTTCAGAGCTATTTTCAGAGCTTGGGAGAGCTGCACCATGGGGTCCCACTCTCTGGAAGAGGTGCTATACAGAGAGCTGGATGTCCAAGAGCATCCAAGAGGCTCAGTAAAAACTAGACGCTGCCATGATCCCACAGGTTTCAAAACAAACTGACCACAAAGGCAGAAACCAGTAGAGAAAATAATCACCATCCACTGGTAAACAATTCCTTCATTTCGATCTTACCAATCATCTTCACATAGGTTAGCTGCATTAAGTAGTCCCTGGAGCAAGAATTTGCCAGTATGCAGATGAATGTGGTCCACAGGGAAACTGTGTGGCACAACAGTGGAGCATGCTGATATTTACCAAGTTGGCTGCAGGCTCCTCCAATCTGCCTCAGTTTACATTTATCTGTTTACCTCCAACCAGCCACTATACCTGGCATTTCCAAAATTCTCCCTAGTCTGGCTAAGGCTTCTTAAACATTCAGCCTTCTAGCCTTAATAAGATTTACAATTGTGATAATAAACACAAAAAAAAAGCAGTGGAGGGGAAAGCTCTGGAGGGAAATTAAAGTATTCTGATTTACGCCTGAGAAAAGAAGGATCAAATGAAAAGAAAAGAAGAATGCGTGCTTAGTGTTTTCTGGGGAGCACAGCAGCAGCCTCACTCAGACAGGCCTGATGTTTCTTCTAAACAACAGATCCAGAAATGAGCACTTCAGGGGAAAAAATGAGGAAAAAAATAAGGCACAAACAAAGGATGTAGGAATGAAATTCAAGTGGAACTGCTTGCCATTTTCCCCTGCCCGTGCTGCAGCACAACCAGTCAAATTTGCTCCCAAAGATAGATATCTCCGTGTGGCAGAGTTGCGTGGCTAACACCAAAGACTCTTCCAGCTGCTGGCAACATAGCAAGAGTGACGGGCTCCTGGCCAGGGCTCTCCTAATGGAGCTCACATAAATCAGAGAAGCCCCTGTGGGCAGTTGGTTACCATCAAGGACTGCTCAGCATCTTGGATGCTGCCACTCCACAACTTCTGCTCTCAGGGAGCCATTTGTCAGAGTCAGAGTTAAATGTCTGGTGAAAGGGCCTGATGATAAAGTGCTGTCTGCAGAGCTGATTTCTCCAGAAATGTGCATCATGCCAGTATGTAACTTCAGGAGGCAGCTTTGCCTGAAATATCCAGGGGATCTCGTTTCAAAAAACTGGATATTGGAAAAAAGGGTAGGTTGGAAATTGAAGGACAGATATGATTAAAGTGAGGGAGAGAGTGCTATACTGAACCCCCTGTGATTATTTAGTTTACCGGGAGACATTCAGAAATGGGAACATAACAGAAAAACAAAAAATACTGAAGATTATAGAGGTGCTCTTTTGGGTGCTTCTTGCTCCTATACTGAATGAGGACTTAGTGAACCTGAAAAGTAACACATTTTAAAACGGGTAACAGGAAATCTGTTTAATACAGAGTAATGTCACATTTGTACAGGACATGTATTTACTATAGAATAATGTTATTTGTGAGAGTTTCACAGGTCATCATTGAGAATAAGAGCCCGATTAAGTCTTAAATAGGATTAAAGGGGGGGAAGGATAATCAGAGATTGTTATTTTTATTCTCTCTGTCATGTTTGAGGGTTAAAATCCCACTAGCTTCAGAGCATAGAGCAAGGTCAGAAAGCTCATGAATAAAAATATCTTCCTGTGTAGCCATATTATCCTGTTTTTGTCCTGAACTTTTCTGGGAGTAATCTGCTGGTTTCTGTCACAGATAGGATAGTAGCCTGCATGAGGTTCTTTTTTTTTGTATTTTTGTTGCTGTTAGGGTGTGTTAGTAAAGGTATGAGCTGAAATTTCAAAGACTGCTTCAAGGCCTTTCCAGATTTTCGTTGGCAGAAAAACAGTGTAACAACTACAGATAGAGGTATACTGACTGATGTGTTTTTTCCACTACTCGATTCTATCCCAAACATAAAAAAAAAAAATCTCTATTTTGTTTCTTTTTTTTCACAGCAACCCAGTCTTCAGAGCATTTTTTAGATTAATGTTGTCCAACCTTGTATCTTGGGCATCATCAATCTTCTGAATGTTGTCTGCGTCTCTGTTGCCATTTCTGCTATAGTGAAGAAATCCAGCCTTCGCTGGTGCCACCATCTTCCAGGCTTCTTCAATCTTTCCACAGCAGTTCACCCTTCAGCACTTCAGCCTTCCCAGGGAGGCACTTTGAACCTGGGCAGACTTATAGCACAGCCCTGAGCAAACAGCAAAACTGAGCTTTGAAGAAGTTTCTTTTTCCTTCCTTGGTTGCTGAAGAGAGAAATTTACTCCAGGAGTACCCAGCTCACTCCACACTTCCACTTGGCCAGGATAGCTAGCAGGTTCATCTGTGCTTAATCCTTGCCATCACCAGCACTTAAAACTAGCATGAGTTCTTAAGATGCCCTGAGTAAGCTGCTGCCTCTGGTAAATGCCTACACACACTCAACCAACTCCCAACAGTGCTAGGTTGGTTCACACTTAGGCCTCAGCAGGACTCATACAGCATCTCACCCAACCCTGAGGGGATTGTCAGAGCCTGCCTACTGGATCAGGACTCAGTCAAACGTGTGTTTGTAAAAGTCCACCCTCCAAAGCTCGAACATCTTTCTCTGCCAAGCTTGCTCTGCTGTCTGCAAGGAGGGGAAGAGAACTGAGCTAGTGAGGGTAATACATCAAACCACAGTACTTAAATCTGCCACAGCCATTTCGCAGGAGACTTGGCATTTTTTTGTGTCAGTCTTTATTTCTAAGGTGGGTCCTCAGGAAACCCAGACCCTGGAGGCAGGAGAGCAAGGCTGGAGAAAGGAAGGCTTTCTCTTGGTCGAAGAAGCTCAGGTTAAAGATCTTTTAGGCAAACTGGACACCAGCAAATCCATGGGCCCCAGTGGGATGTACCCACAAGTGTTGAGGGAGCTGACTGATGTTGTGGGTTTGTGGAGCTTTTTTGAGTGGCTCTGGGAAGACCTTTCTGCAGCCTTTCAGTACTTAAAGGAAGCCTACAAGAAAGATGGAGACAGCCATTTTAGCAAGGCCTGCTGCGATAAGGGAAGGAATAGTGGCTTTAAACTAAAGGAGGGGAGATTTGGACTGGATATAAGGAGGAAATTTTTCACAAAAAATTCACCCACACTTTCACAAAAAAGGTGTTGAAGCACTAGAACAGGTTGCCCAGAGAGATGGTAGAAGCCCCATCCTAGAAACATTCAAGATCAGGTTGGACAGGGCTCTGAGCAACCTGATCTAGTTATAGGTGTCCCTGTTCGCAGCAAGGGGGTTGGACTAGATAGCCTTTAAAGGTTCCCTTCCAACTCTAACTATTCTATGATCTTCGGGATCTGTTAGCACATGGGCAGTGAAGTCTGGCATGCTAGGAAACCTGTGTTCACTCCCTTGTTAGGGATGTCAGCAGCTCCCCAGCACCTATTCTCACTGCTGTATCTATAGACTGATCTTTAGCCACTGTTGACCAATCTTCTGTCTAAGATGGTGGAAATTCCCATTTGCCTCTTGTGAGTACATCCTCATCAGCATTACCCTTGTTTGGCTCCACAGCAGGTTCATCCTGGCCCTGGTGGTGCCAGAGTTTGCGTCATTCACTGTCCTAACTCTGGCTGCATCCTGTAGTGACATTCATTCCTCACATGGTGCTGCCTGCATGCAGATATTCTGAAAGATTAAGTCTCTTCTGCCTCAGCTGTCCAGCAAAGTGCCTAGCTTAGGGTGAAGCTAACCACACAAATTGTGGTTGCTGTATGTCTGGTCTTCCCTATCTGCTGGGCATGGTATCGCTTGCTGCCATAAATACATACATCCTTTGATTATAAGCGATTCTTGCACCTGAAAAGTGTGCAACATCCTGGGTTGTGCATGGAGCTGGCTTATCCCTCCATGTACTTGGTGGGTTGTAAGAGCTGTCACTGGATCTCTGTCAGGTCAGTGGCCCAGAGCTGGCAGGGACTGACCACACTCTTGCCAGGAGGCAGGCAGCAGAAAGCATTCAATCTAAAGGGGATATTGAGTATCGTCTACAGGTGTCCGGAGTCAAGAAAGAGTTTAAAAGGGTGTTTCATTTTCCCTGGTGAATCTATGTTTTAAAATGTTTAAACTAGTCAGACGTATAATTTGGTTGGATGACAACTATATATATAGAAGAGAATGGTAATAATAATTCACTACTCTTCGGAGGATATAAATAGTCAAGGAAGGAGGAGTAGTTACAGTGATACTAGTGTGTTTACCAGGAGGACTCAAGTGAATCTGAGAAAAAAAAATATTTTTGCTCAGTACAAAGAACAAAAATATAAACTAAATAGAGCACCCCAAAATAAGTAACTGTACGAGGCCTAAGAAACCAAACAAAACCTTACCTCCAAATAGTTATTTTGAAAGAGAAAAAATACCAGATACTACATTGAGATCTCTGCAAGATTCACTCTTGTTATGGGTTTTTATATGGGAGCCACTCAAAAAAAACGCTGTGGTGGTGGCGGCCGCCTAAAATGGAAAGAGCCAACAACAGTAATCTCTTCTTGATTTAAATAATCCCTAAAAAGGGGAGGCTGAAACCCCTCAGAAGCAATAAATTAGAATTGAACAGAAACCTGGCACGTATAGTAAATGACGCATATACTGAATGGCACAATCATCTGTTGGGCATTGAACATAAAGGACAGACACATCATAATTTTCCATGTCTAAAATAGCCTATAAAATGTACTCCTACCAGTTATGGAGACAAATAAATTGGTCAGGAGTGATTTGTCTTATTACAGAATTGCTCCTTTTTTTCTATTTTTTTTGTTTTTCTCCTTTCCCTGGTGAGCTTTTAGTGCAGAGAAAAAAAAAAAGGTGTCCGATCTGGGTAAGTGCCTGGTGCAGATGAGGAGTCTGAAACTGAGAAAATGTCACTGCTTTTCACATTGACAGTGCTCTCTCTTTCCTGGAGTGTCCCTCAGGTTTAGATGCAATAAAGCATATTCTATCCAAGTGGAGGAAATGTTAACATTTCAGACAAGAACAGAAAAAGTCTTTAAATTTATGCACTGTATTAGAAAATTTTAACAGTAGCTAAACTATATGTTTAAAGGCATGGAAATACTAAGTCAAGTTAATGGTCAAAACCAGAGATCAAAGTTGAGCTTTCCAGGTGGACTTTTTCTATTTTTCAATTAAGGTTTTTTAAAATGAAGGTTAGAAATACATGTACACTGATGGCTGCACCTTGGTGAGTGAGTGTGTAAAACAAGGCTGCTCACTTGATCAGCAGGACAGACGCTGTGAAGGGAAGCATCCTATTCAGCTTTACGAAGCATGACTTGTGCACAAGCAGGGACGCAGAGCTGCTACGCCATGTTAGCAGTACATTAACCACTGGTATTTTCAGTACATGCCAAACCCCAAAACAAATAACTCCACTGTTAGATCATGCTAAAGTGCTCTGATGCTTGCTTATTTCCCTCTGTCACATACAAGTTACTGGGCTGCAAAGGCACCCATGAAAGCAGTACATGGAAGTTTTAAACTATATAAACCTTGGGTCTTAAACCAAACAAATGTGCAAGCAATGAGCACTTGTTGCTCCATATTTATGCTTTGATGAAAAAGCCTGGCCTTCCTGCTGGAAGGTGGGATGACAGCTTTAAAAGGGCACAGCATAGTGCCAGGCCATAAGTCCCCACACTGGTCCACTCTGCCTGGCCCTGGATGCAGAGCCATCGTTCTGCTCCTTCCCACTGCCCCAGTTTCTGCACTGAAGGCATCTGGCTCAGCACTCGGCTCTCTTTGGGGCTCCAGGGCCAGGGCAGGATAGTGGTTGCTTGCAGGGAGGAGGCAGGCAACAGGGACACGTCACCATCACAGCACTCTCCGTGTTTTTGAGCTCTGGGGCATTTTGTTTCAAGGGCAGCGCTCTCATTCATGTGTATTTGCAGATGTCACTGCCAACTGATGTGCCCTTTTTTTATCTGGGAAAATCCTCGGCACGTTTTACGAGACGGACACATGAAGCCCTGGAACTACCAGCACACACAAGTGCCTGCAATTTTTCTTCAGACAATGCCCTCAGGCTTGGTGCTTGCCATCTCACCCGTGATGGCAGAGGTGCCTGGGGTTGTCTGCAGGAGACACTCCTCAGCTGGCTCCAGGCCAGCTCCCGCAGCCCTATCCCAGCTCTCAGCAGCGAGGAAGATGCCATTCAGGCAGTGCTCTGCTCTTTCTCTGCTCGGCACAGCAGGCCCTGGGGTGACGCCGTGCTGATATGCTTGAGAATGCTCTGGGCTACTTCAGCCAATGCAGGGTGGGAGGATGAACTACAGTACTCTGTCAACAGGCAAAGCATATGGAGACAGCTTTAAATCCTCTCTTGTTTTGCTGCTGAGTTCTGCACCATCCTCTCCCTCCCAAGGCCAGCCTTCCCTCTTTTTGGATTCTCTGTTTATTATTCTCTGCTCCCTGAATTTCTACTGCTGATTTCTCCCCCACATCTCCTGATTTTTGTTTTAACCCCTCTATCTCCTCTATTAACACACATCCAGTTCCTACACTTGAACACAAACACTGGGAGCCTTGAATGTGCCAGGGACAGTCTCACTCAACATTTACCATTATTATTATTATTACACTAGGCAATAATTATGATAACATATTAACCAGGTAAAATAATGCCAGTAATGTAAACAGTATCCTACTGCTGGGAGGACCAGCCCCTGGGAAAGCTCTGCTCCTTCCAAGGATGGCACATGCTTTGAGGACATCACCCACCCATGCTGAGGGAGATGTAGGAACCAAGACAGCAGTGCTCTGGGTTTTTATTTGAAGGCTTGTCATCTCCACAAGGATGGAGCAGAGGGTAGTAGACAGACCAGCCTCACATCTGAAGTCTCTGGTTCAGGGTGGGGCTGTGTTAGCAGATCTTAATGAAAAAGGATTTGGTTTTCCTTTTACTCTAATGGAGCTTGTTTCTCTTAGTCAGGTTTGAAGATATGGCTGAGTTGTTTCAGCTGGAATTTTCCGGAGACAACACAGGCCTCAGACACCCAGCATAGAAACTTTCTGCCCATGCCACTAGTCAATGTTATCAGCAACTTTAAACAAGAGTTAGTAAGAGGAGGGGTCGGGTAAACTCAGCAATTAGTATCCCTCCCTGTGCCTCTCATCATGAGATCTAGCCTTGTTTGTCTTGCTGGGTCAGCAGTTTTATAGCTAGGTGAGACACTGGAAGAACCATACATACCTTCAGAAAGCTGTTACATTTAGTTATCCTTTTTGTTTTGTAGCAGAGGCAGCAATGTCAAAGAACAGAGATATTCAGCAGGATGGCTAGTGGAGAGGAGGAAGAACACCTACATCCTCTCTGAGCACCCACCTCTCTTACTGCTGATAGTAATGGCTCTTATAACACTGGAGAATCAACAATGGGATTTGTACTTGCCATTGAAAATAAAGAGGGAAAACAAAGATGTCAGTGAGGTTAGGCTGTCTCAGTCCATGCTCATTTGCATTTTGGATTTGCTGTGAGCAGGTCTCCATGACCCAGCAGCATGAGCTCGAAGCACTTCACTCTACAGGAGGACATCCCAAGCAGCAGAGCCACCCAAAAGGGTGTTGGGGAAGGGCTTGGCAATGAGGGTCCTTAGGGAACTTGATGATCTTAGAGGTCTCTTCCAACCTTAATGATGATCAAGACCACTTGAAGCTCTGTGTGCTACTGAGGGGACTGATGAGCAACAGACAGAAAGAAGCAGTGAGAGGTGAAGTTTTAAAGAGCAATAGGGTAACAGTCATTGCACAGGACTCCACTGGTAAACTGGCTTTGCAAATACAGAAACTCTCAGAAGTGGACAGCACCCACAGTGTTACGCCCTAATAAAACCTCTCCCTCAAATCACAGCCATGGACCCCAGTTCTACTTGCAGTTCAGCCTCCTCTTACATGGCTTTTGGCCTTCCCCATGCTGCTTCAGCTGATGCTACGCCTACTTTCAGAGCTTTCTGCAGCCTGAGCCCTGTTTCCTCACTTGATGAAATAGGTTGTTGCATGTGGTTGTCCTTCTGAAGTTACCACTCACTTCAAGCACAGCCCTGAAAGAGCAGGTTACACACGGATGTGGGCTGAACCCCAGGCAGATATTGCTGCTAAATAGCCAGTGACAGTCAGAGGTCAGTTAATAAGCATTGTGCGTAGTAAAATCATGAGTGTAAGCCTTCATGGTGAAAAGGAGCAGTAAATTGAGCCTTAAGCACAACATGTCTCTCTTACACTTAATTTAACCCCCATTCTGACAGCTCCTGGTGATGCAAACCATTTATCTGCTGGCTGCAACCTCTCCCACGGCCATGACTCAGCCAGCCCTTGCCTACATAATTTGTTTGAGTGGGAACCTCTCCAAGAGGCCCTAATAAAGTTCAGTCCTCATGGCCCTCTGCTGTTTCTGACTAGGGCATGACTGCATCAAGCAAAGCCCAGGAAAAGCCAGTCCCAGTCACTTGGGGTTTTTTTTGTTTTCTTCCTGTGGGCAGGAAGACACCTCCAGACTGTTGTTGTCTGCCCTCCCTGTTCCATGTCCCCTGTTCTTGCATTTAAGTACTTCATGTTTTACTACATTAGCATCACTGAAGGAATTATATTTGCTAGTCCATTTCTGTTGGATGGGGGCAGGGGAAAAAAAAAGCTGTGAAGGCTTGACAGTGCTGCCATCCATTGGTCTGCACATAGGACTCTTGTTTGGTGATGAAAATACCAGTGTTTCCTTCGTAAACTGGCTTTCCACCTAGCTTACGGTTCCATGGCCTCTCCCTCTTGGCAGCAGAGCTCTATGACTGAGAGAAGCTGCCCACTGACAACCTTTACACCACCTGTGGCAACACTGACATCTGTTCCCATGGACAAGCAGTCTGAGTAGGTAGGGATCAGAAAAACATAAAATAAAATCAAGAAGAGCTTTAAAAGAACAAACAGAAAAGCTTTTTTGTCAGATCTGCTCCCTGTAATGGCTCATTAAAGGCTTCTGTGAGGATTATACTGGGGTGAGAGTGGCCCCACTTGCTCCTGTCCTTGCATCACCTCTGCCCTTGCCCTCCCTGGCTGCTGGCCAGGTGACACAAAGCACTCAAACAGGCGACACTGGATGCAAAATAAACCAGGTGAATTCTGGGAGGCAGGATGTTGTGAGCTGTTTGACCACACCAATACTTGGGACAGTTCAATGGGGAATGAACAATCGAGGAAAGGAGGGCGATGCTGAGCCCAGGTCCCTCAGGACCTGCCAAAGTACTTCCCTGGGATGCTTGGGAGATTCCTCCTGTGCTGCAGGACAAATGTCACTGTCTGCAGCCCTGAGGTCACAGACCTGAGAGCTTGTTTGCCCTTTTTTTCTGAAACACTGTGAATTAGTGTTGTAAAAAACTTCCCTCCAACTCCTTGCCTGTGTCCCTCTGTGGGCTGAAGCCATTCATCTCAGCCTGAAATTTCTCCAGTGGTGAAATGAATGCTACTGCAGTGTTTTGGCTCTTGTGCCCTACCTCCTCCAGCCATCAGTGTCCTCTTGTACAGCTGAAAGACTGCCAGGGAGGAGAGCTTCCATGGATGGTGGAGCTCTCTCATGGCATTGCCTGCACCAGCACTCGGTGTGCCCTGTAATGCGTATGGCCAGCACGTGTGAGAACTTGCTGGGCTAAGGCCCCTCTGAAAGGCACAGATTGAAATTTGGTTGTCTACAAAGCCAGCAAATATCCTCACTGCCCAAGGCTCTGGCTGCAGCACCTGGCAACTTCCCCAACACCAGCAAGAGGCCAGAGGGTCCCTGAGGTGCCAGCCTTGCACCACACTGGGTCTGGGTCTGCCAGGGAGATGAAGGGGATTTACTGCAAAAACAGAGATGCAAAAGGGCTCAGAGGGAGACAAGGACTCAAGAGTGCTGTTTGGAAGTGGTGTTTACAGGGCTGGCCAGCTACAGGAAGTGGCTACAGCTACACAGAGTATTCCAGGCTTAAGAGGTCAAGGAAAAACTGCTGGAAGGTAGGTAGCCTAAAAGTAGGAATGGCCACTGACTGAAAAGTCCTGTCTGAAGCATATAGGAAGGCGAAATTAGGAGCAAAGGGAATGGAGGAGGTGCTCTTCAGTTACCCCATGCCACCGACTCCCCACCTTCACCCCAAGCAGGCACCTGGAGACAGTTTTTGTCCTGACTCAGCCCCTGTGCTCCAAACAGAAAACTAAGGAATGCATTTATTTCTTCATCAAGAGGAAAATAAAACAAACACAAAGCAAAAGCCTCCACTTGAGATTACAGGAATGAAAGATAGGCAATGGGAAACACTATTTCTAGTGTTAGGAAATGCAGTTGTCATGTCAACCAGCTGCCATTGGCAGTCCTGCACAGCATGATAGATGGGATCAGGGTTGGCAGGGAAGCCTGCTGGCCTGTGGTGGCCCTATCCTTATGGGAAGAGAAGAGAGACTGAGAATGAGTTTGTCCACACCCAAATGTGGGTGGCTTTGCAGACCATCAGCTAATGGTGTCCCCAGTGGTACATGGTAACACAAGCACTACATCCAGCAGCATGCTGCAGGGTGATGCTGTGAGTGCTGGGTACCACCAACACCCTAAACCTGCCCACACAATTTGTCATTGAGGGCAGCAAGAGATTTCAAGAGAAAAGCCTTCACGGCAACCTTCTCCTTTTACAGACCGCAAAGACGACAACCTGTTCAGCAGAGTCCAAGATATGATCAGGGACCAAAAAAATAGGAAGCACTAAGCCAAATAGGTGTGTCCTGAAAGCCCTGGGTGTGCACTTGTAACCACCAGGAATTTCCCTTCACTTGACACAGATGAAGAAAAGCCATCAAGAAACCATGCAGGTCCCTTCAACAGCATCCATGCCAGCTACATGCCTGCTGCAGCCATTGCTACCTCACTAACCTCTCAGTGACTTGAGGGCTCAAAACCCCAGTGTGCAGCTTTGCTCAAAAATGAACATCAGAAACATGTTGGCTATGACATCTTTGTAACCCATGGAATACGTAAAAATGAGGACTCAGCTGCTACAGTGCCAGAAGCTCTGCAGGATAACGTGCTGATTTCTGTACCCCAGAGAGGCTAGAGTGCTGATTCCCCTCCTTCGAAGAAGCCAAAATTGTTATTTCTGTTGCAAAAGTAGCCTTAAATAGTAACAACTTCACAGCAGCCTCACACATTGTCTTAGGGGAGACCTTGCATGCTTGTTTTGGAGAATAAAAAAAGTGTTTTCAGACAAGAGAATCTTTCACTTCAGCGTTAAATATATTTCCTTAAAAAAAATAATGATTATGTCCCTATTTTTAGGCCTAGCTAGACCTTTATTGCTTATGCATCGGATGTGGACTCTTCAATGCACTGAAAGGAAATACACCAAGCAGAGCAGCTTGAGAGCAGAAATAGCAACTTAGCCCCTGTTTCATGGCTGGTGGCAGTATCTAATGCCATGATGATGGTGTGCCTTGAAAATACAGAGGACAATTATTGTGTTCTTCTGCCCACATAAAATACAGGGGATTATTGTGCCCTTCTGTCCACACCTATGCTTGTGAACATAGCAACCTAGCCCTTCCAACCTAACTTCCCAGGAGGCAGCTGTACTTGGCTTCCCTGAATCAGTTGTACTTGGCTTCACTGGCATGTGTTTTTATCCTCTGCTGTGCAGCTTGCATTCTGGTTTCATACTGCTGTAAAAATCAATGCAAATTAATTATGTTTAAAAGGGAGAGGGATATTGCTCTCAGACGTACTAGATGTTGGCCCTCCCTGCAAACTCTTATTTCCACAGATTAAGTCATTTAGAAAACTGGGGCTGTAATTAATGACTGCCAAAGGGCATTTTAAGCAAGATTATTTAAGCAAAGAACAACAGGGAAATTTTGAGGGAAATAAGCTTCACTTTTATTGCTGAAAATATGATTTAAACTAAAGTATTCAATGTCATCAGTGATGGTGACCACCACCTAAATGGTGATGCCTAAGATCACCAATAAATAAAATTTAAAAGCCTGACAAACTCACTCTGCTATTGTCTAGTTGCTCTAAGGAGCTTTTGCTGTCCTCTGGCCACTGCCTTGCTACAGCAGAAGAGAAGAGAAACTGATTTTGACTAGCAGCTTCCCTCCAGCAACTGTCCTGTAGCTGCTGCCAAAGAAGCTGGGCCTAGCTGTTTGGGCAAGCCTGGATGCTGAGGAGCAGCAGCTCAGCTCCTGGAGAGCCTCTGCTGCTCTAGTCTCACATTTGAGCTGGCAGAATTTTTTCCCCACAACTCCAGATTTTGTGCCAGCTGTTCCTATGATAGTTGCAACTTTTCTCCAGCAGCATCACATATTGGAGCCATCCGGCATTTTTCACCAAACAGCCCAGATTTCACAAGCCCAGCTGACAATCCAGATTAGAGACTCGAGCTCTTTTTTTGTGTTCTGAAAAGCAGAAAGAAAAATCATGCCTCTTTTATGCACAAATAACTCCAGCCATTGAGAAAGAAATTATTTCCCCACAATATATATCTTGTTTCCTTTTCTGCCTAGTACCAATCCTAGCAAAGTGACACATGGGAAAATAAACCAGAAATTTCACATTTGCTTTACACTATAATGTGTTTAAAGCTTAACGTTCCCACCCATTACCATGATAATTTGTACAGTGTCTGTACAGTGAAGGTAGGAAGAGGAAAGGAGGCCCTTTCTTCCTCTCTGTTTGCATCTTGTTAAATGATTGACACTAGAGAATGGAACTATAAAATAATGGGTCAACAGAAATTGTCCTCATTCCTGCCAGATCTTTTCTCAGTAAAAGAGCTAGTAAGGAGATCTCTGATGTCCTCTGCATAACCAGCATATGAAACTCACCTTTCCAGGGATTCCTTTACTGAAAACAGTCATAAGTGAATTCAAACTGTACTTGCACTTCTTGCACTTTTAACCTATATTCCATAGTAGCAATCACTGCAATGACAGATAGAAAACACAAACTTACCATAATATGCAGCATTAGCTAAATGACAACCAAGACCAGGAGGAAGGCAGCTTTCATAGTCCCTGCAAATTTTGGCTTCTCTTACCAGACTTCTTGCAAGACAGGGCAGGAATAAATTACTACCAGTTGTAACAGTGCTGGTACAGGGTAGAATTCTGTCCAGAAGCAGCCATTTGCATCAAACAACTCAGGCTGGCTCATCAAAGCAGCCATCACAGGGGGAATTCCTGTGCTTACAACATCTCTGGGCAGAGTTGTTGGTTGAGGTTTGGGAATTCTCCTGAAAGTCCCCTACCAGCTGAGAGGGCTCAACACACTCCCCAAGCCACATGTTGCCTCATGGCCAAGAGAAAAAAAGATGTTAAACTGCTATCCCACTTTACCACTTTTCAAGTGGTAACGCTGGGCTTTTCCAAGTACTTCTCTCTGTGTTTACAAAAAACAGGAGACGTGCTGGGTTCACATCTCTGATTATGTGCTCAGTGGAGAAGGCTGCTTTCTGCAGCTGCATCTAGATTGGAGCAATGCACTGTAAGTGAGCACCAAGCTGTAATCCCTGCCTCATCTTATCAATAGTATCACCAGGCTAGAGAGGTGGTGAAAGTATACCTGCTTTGTAAGCTAACAGAGAACAACTTTGTTTGCTGTAACCTGTCCTGAACTTGTTTTGGCCACATCTTTACAAGCTGAAGGTATTCTGTCAGCAGTGATAGCTCCAAAAGTCAGCATTGAGCTGGCTTGCTTTTCAAGCTTAAAAGCAGGTCACATTCACATGACATTTGCATTGAACCCAAAGCACTGAACAAGGAAAATTATAAATGATATAAAATTTATAAAGTCCTCTCCTCTTGGGGAGCATGGTCAGGTGTTAACTCCATTTTACTGATCACAAGACAAGAAAAAAGGACAACATTTTGCTATGAAATCAAGCACATTTTCCTTTCCAGCACCAAGACTGGACTACAACAAAGAGGTACCATCACTTTCTGTGGAAGATGCAACATCACATGCATTTGATAGTTAAAATTAACGTTATGTCAGATGCTTCCAACATCCAAAATCATAAAATTTGGATAGTGTTGATAGAATCAAATATACTAGGAAATGATGTGCCTGCAAATCTATCTGCAGAGATAAGTAACAAGAATGAACTAGAGAAAGAGAAGTTACAAAAATAGCTGGATAAGAAAGTTAATAGGAAGTCACACATGAACCATGCTAAGATGTCAGGAGGATTGCAAAGCCCACGCTGCTAAGCTTGGCAGCTCACATACCTTCTTGAGAAGCTACTCAGTGCTTCTTCCCATCAACCAAACTGCATTATATGCCCTTGTGCTCAGTTTTGTATGACTTGGTAGAGCTGTTTAGAGGTTGGGCAACACACACACCACTTACCACACATCCCTGCTTGCACACGGACACCAGTCATCATTTAATGGGACCTACCATCCTCACACCACAGGCCACGGCTTCACCTCTGGTTATATAGTGGCCAAGGGGTTCTGGGGTCCCTTCGCAGAGGGCTGTGGTGGGGAAAAAGTAGAGAGCAATTCCTCCAGCCTGGGAGATGCCTGGGAAGGAGAGGGGCCAGGAGGAAGACTCAGGCAGGAGAAGTTGCTCTGGTAGGCCACAACCAGCCCACTGGACACAGCTGGTACCTCTGCTCTTGAGGGCAGCTGGCCAAGCAGGGTCTGCAGAAGCTCTGCTGCAGTGTTGCTGCTGCCATCCCCTGCCAAGGGCAGTCACATGTCTTTCTGTATGGCATTGGAAAGTTGAGCTTCATGCTCAGACATCATAGCATATATCACATTAGCTGCTCAAGCAGCTAGGAAGAAACAGTCAAGATTCATTAACGAGGTTTTAACACTAATGTTTTAGAGCAGTGCTGCAAAGAAGCCTTCTGACAAGCAAGTCTGCCCTTGGTTGATATGCCCTGACAGGGTGAGGCTATGTTGGTTTTCCTTTCCTTTACCTACTGGAACTGTGCACCTCACTCCACCAGCAAAAAATGACAGAACATGAAGGTCTGTCAGGACAGAATAAAGAAGTTCACCGTTGTTGTGGTGTCCAGTTAACAGATGATTTTGACTTTTCCTCCCCATTTCTTTTGGTGTATAGAATACTAGATAACTGTCTTGTGGCAGCTAACCTAAACCCTTCTAGCTTCTGGAAAGCAACTTGGCTGAACTGGAGACTGGCTGCCTGGGACAGTTTTTGATGCAGAGTCTGTTTTCATAACACAACACTTCCAAGTCTTCATTTGTTGCCTTAAATGAAGGAAGTTCATGAGTACAATCACCCTACAAATCTCATAGGCTTTTACAACTGAAAAAGTGTTTTCCAGAGCTATCAGGCCACATTCGTCCATTCACCTCTGACTTTCTAATGCAATTAGAAAGCAAACTCCTCAGGGAAAAAGAGTATATTTAGGCAGGATGAGAGCTGTGGTGAAGTCGTACATGGGCAGTGGAAGGATGGCTCAGGCTCAGTTTGTCAGAAGGGACTCAATTGTACAAACCAGAGAGCAGAGACTGACACCATGACTGTCAGTGGCACTCTGAAATTATTCAGTGATACCTTTAAGCCAAGTGCTATTAAGACACCTGCCCAAAATGCAAACAAGCACATGTAACAACAGGATCTACTTTTGCCAGTCCAAGAAATTCATTCTTCTTTGCAAAATCATCCCAAATCTGTGAAATAAAGATTACACTGAAATGGCCTAGCAGGTTTTAGTGGTGGTGGCAGCAGTATAAAAGTATCATCTCACCACATTCCTGAGGTCTCCTGAATTTAAACAACCTTTTGCCACAGTCACTTCAGAAATGCTTCCTTCTTGCAACTGTATTTTTCTAGTCCGTGTAACTCCATGGATTTCAGTTTCACCTCTGAAAAGTCTTGCACTGAAACACACCACTAAGCTATTTCTTTTCCTTCCCACCAAACTGCCCCTCACTTGATTCAACATATATTGACCCAACTAGGGCATATTTTTTTTCCTAGCAACATTCAATTTGTTAACTTTCTGATATGGCATCAAACCAAAATTTTGCCTGTATTAAAACAAAAGGCTTAAGTCCTTCTAGGGTTTTAATTCACTATAATGCTATCATGACAGCAAGAAATAGAAAAGCAACCCCATCAATTCATATGCGTGGCTTATGATGCAGACAGAACAGAAATGTTCTACAGAGGGATCTGGACAGGCTGGATTGATGGCTGAGGCCAGTTGTATGAGGTTCAACAAGACCAAGTGCTGGGCCCTGCATATCAGTCACAACTACCCCATGCAATGCTACAGGCTTAGGGAAGAGTGGCTGGAAAGTGGCAGAGTGGAAAAGGACCTAGAAGTGTTGGCAACAGCTGACTCCGTATGAGCCAGCAGTGTGCCCAGATGGCTGAAAAGGCCAACACATCCTGGCTTGTATCAGAAAGTGTGGCCAGCAGGACTAGGGAAGTGACTGTCCCTCTGCACTGGGCACTGGTGAGGCCACATCTTGAATACTGTGTTCAGTTTTGGGCCCCTCACTAGAAGGACATTGAGGTGCTAGAGCATGTCCAAAGAAGACCAACAAAGATGGTGAAGAGTCTACAGCACAGTTCCTATGAGGAGCAACTGATGGAACTGGGGTTGTTCAGTCTGGAGAAGAGGAGGCTCAGAGGAGACCTTATCACTCTCTACAACTGCCTGAAAAGAGATGGCAGTAAGTTGGGGCTCAGGCTCTTCTCCCAGGTAACAGCCTCAAGCTGCACCAGGGGAGATTTAGACCAGACGTTAAGAAAAAGTTCTTCCCCAAAAGGGTTGTGTCAAGCACTGGAACAGGCTGCCCGTGGAAGTGGTGGATTCACCATTATTGCAGCTATTTAAAAGATGTGTGTAGCTGTGGTGCTTAAGGACATGGTTTAGGGGTGGATTTGGCAGTGCTAGGATCACAGCTGGACTCAATGACCTTCAATGTCTTTTCCAACTGTATACATTTAGCCTGCAAAAGCCTTTCTCTGCTTCAGTTCCTGCCCTACTTGGGGCCTGGCACGGAGAGCGGAGCCGGGCACAAGAGCGGAGCGAGGCTGCCACCTGCCGGTGTCCTGCTCCTTCTTCTGCCGGGCACAGACCAAAACCCACCGAAAATAAATTAAAAAACAGAATACACCAAAAATACAGGCACTGCGCTCCGGCTCCCCACACGGAGTCTCCTCTAACTCAGCAAGAATAAACCAGAGTCTATAAGGAGAAGAGGTGCGGCGATCACGATGCTGAACTTCATAAATTAATACAGTTTTAGACTCGGCTCTGAAAGCTCATGTTACACTACAGGAGCGGTTAACATCTTGCAGACGGGAACAACAAGGTCTCCAGAGTCAGTTTTCATTTCTAAAAGGTCAGTCAAACATAGGCCTTGCCAAAGGTGAGGCCAACATGCCACTCCGTTACAAAAAGACTCCCATGAATGTTTCGCTTCTAGCATTAGATAAAGCTTATATGTATTTGCTCCAGAGAAAAGCAATGAGGAAAAATTACTTACAACTTCTTTCTCCATTTCTTTATCCCTTCCTTGCTTATGAGGAAAGGAAAAAGTTTTCCGACTGTATCTCCTAATACTAAATACAGTATTTCCATTTTCTTGGAAGATGCTGTTTTATTCTTGATAAATACTTAAAAAGTTTGGAAACCAGCATATGAAGTCTCTAACCTGTACTTTTCAAAATGTTACATCAATTGTAAAAATGCAACAGGAAGGTAACAGGCTGTCTTTTCTTGTGGAAAAAAATTTTAAAACCTCATACATTGCCTGCTGTAATCTGGGGAATCTCAAAATTAAAACTGTTGTGTCAATCTATTTTTTCATTCACAGTCACAAGGCAAGCCTAGGAGAAATAATTCAGAAGAAAGGAAGACATTTATTTTATATGCAGTGGGTGACTCCGAGGTTTAGGACTGCATGAACATGTGAACAAGGGAAGATGATGAGAAAAATCCATCAAATTAGTTTTCTCACATCAGCATTCATAAAAGGCAGAGCTTCATAAAACCTTCACATCAGCAAGTCACCGCAGCTCCTCAAGGACATTAAAAGAACAACAAACTCCCTAAGACCAACGGGGATAGGGGAGATTTTTTTGTTCAAAACAGCAACTTGGGGCCTCTTGGTGTGCCACCATTCAACCTTCAGCTGGGCCCTATCACATCTCTAATCCACCCATACATACTGATATCCCCTGTCCACCACAGATTAACATCAGAAAGGCCAAGTCAAGAATTGCAAAGTGACAATTTTCACTAAGGAAGCCACAGCGAAGCCTGCCAAAGCCTGGTTGACATTTGTCTCTGATTCCAAATAAATCCTACCAGAAAAAAAAACCAAAACAAACTGCATCCTCCCTATCTGGATGTAAGTATACAGAAGAGATTAGCTGTTACTAAGAATAAGATGAACACACGCTGTGAAGACAGCCGGGTAACAAGCATTAACGATCGCAATTCTCCCACTGAGCCTCATGAGAACTGGGTGAAGCCAGAAAACTCTTGTTTTCCTATGGATAAACTGGGGCTGATCCTACCACACCAAGGCTGTTTGGGTTCAATCCCTGGCGCCTCCTGCAGAGACGCCCTCAAGCCCAGCACACGTGTATTCAGCTGGCATTTGATACAACACCGTGAAAAGGATTTCCCTCTTGTTGAACTCTGCTCCTTTGAGTTGCTGTTCCCAATGGGACCTGTAACTGTGTGCCTTTTAAGTCGTTTCTAACTCAGTTACAACTTAGCATATTGCACAATTGGGAGACCACCTAAATGCCTCGATGTAATTTTGGCAGACAAAATCCAAGTGAAAATACCAGCAACGTGGACAAACCTATTAATTTCTTCAGCTGTTTTCAAAAATCACAGCAAGCAACACTGCAAATGAAAAGCACTGAATAAGGGAGTACTCTGCAAGAAAAAAACCTACCCAAATAATTCCATCTCCAAAAGAATATGCATCCAATTTTTCAGCCAGCAAAAATGAAGACTCATGCTGCTGATGCGGTTATGGGATGGTGTGAACTGCATAGTTCATTATTGCAGCAATAGCATCCCCGTGAGCCAGGCCTCACAGTGCAAGTGGTACATAAGCATTGGTTAACATGCTGGAGATGTTCGTGTAGGAACTACTTGCAGAGAGATTTTGTCCTTGCTATCACTTGTACACGTCCCTTGCTGCTAGCTCTGGGGCAGACTCTTGTCTCGCTGAGCTTTCTGATCTGAACCACCAAATTACAGGCTCTTCCCTCTCCTGCAGCTGCAGTAACCACACCAGTAGCTCCCCAACTGCAGAGGAGGCAGAAATAAATCCATCTTTGCACAGGCTTTTACCCTTTACCTTAAAGTGCCCGTGCTGTCCTCCCAGTTGTTTTGACAGTTCCACTACATTGCTACTAACAGAGAAAACTGTTGCTGGCCAAACAGAAAGGCAGGTGGATAGATCTCTTTATAGTTATTATTTTCCAGAAAGTTCTGGGCTCTTGTTTCAAACAGAAACCGAAGGAAGAATAGAGAAGCTAAAATAATCCTGTACTGGGCAGCTTATTGCAGGGTGTAGTATCAGCTAAAAAAAAGTTCTTTTGCTATTGTTTATTGAATCCTAAAGCTAATGTATTTTATGTAGTGCTATCAGAACCTGTAAGCTATACATTTGATTAAGTAAATTTTATCCTGATGTTACACACTTGTGAATTCTTACAGTCTACAGCGCGTTCCTCTGCATGAACAGTCTCGTGCAGACTACACAGGTGTGCACAGCTGTATTTGTGCAAGAGATGGACCTGACTCCTCTCTCTACCATGAAAACTTGCTTTGATGAAACCTCTGCAGCCTATAATGCCAGAGTGTGCCCTAAAAGTCAGTGTTTTCTGCTGCAAGAGACAGCAACTGCGGTAGGCAGACAGGTGTTATGCAAAGAGCAGCCTTTGCAGACAGAACAGCTTTTTAGATTAGACAACTAAACAATTACAAGAAAACAACTGCCTTAGATACCCCTGCCTCCTCATCCATCACTCTGCTTTAAATCATATTTTAAAAAAAAACCCAAAACCAACCAAACAAAACACCAACCACAAAACACAACCAACCAGACATAAGCCCCAATAATACTGATGGCCTCCTACCTAAAAAGCTCCTGCTCCCCCAGGGCTGTGCTCTCCTGCCCCACACTCATTAGCTTAGAAATGTTTTTCACATGGGATGGTAAAATAATTCAATATATATCAGTAGCAATGACTGCATTTTCCAACAGACCTCTGTGCAGGAATACCCCTATCTTGAAGGTTCACCTGTTTTCTTCTTCTGAATGGACTGTGTTTGCTTGACTTCGCTACAGAAGGTAGAGCCAGGACCCGCCCCCGCCCCGTTCCCTTCCTCAGCAGATAAGCAGTAAGATGCATAATGGAAGGATTAATTCATATGAGAGGCTTTGCAGTGCAGCACACTCAATCCCTTATGAATAGACTGGAGGTAAATCTCATTTTTACTCCCCCACCAGGTATGTGCCAGTCTTGTTTCAATAACTTTCTTCAGTGCAGGTAGCAAAATGTGTGATGGGAGTGATTCTTCCAGCAAAATATAACCAGCTCTGGCAACAGATACTGCTATTTAGCAGCATTCAGCAATTCAACAATGTTATTTAAAACAAACAGTACAGGCAATACCCTATTACATCTCAACTTCTAACCTGAAGCTTAGTGAATAACATTAAAATAAGCTAAAATGTGTTAAATACTTGTGAGGAATAAACTTTCTGTTTTATTACAAGCAAAGGGATCAAACAAGGGTTACCAGTATAAGGGGGTGCATGCAAAGGGGTTTCCTTCTACCAACCTGTAGGCGTACCGTGGAGTTGTAAGATGCTTGGACATGTCTGGACAAGCATCAGGGAACATGCGGCCGGAAATGAAGGGATTGCGAAATATATGTAAGTAAAGCAAACCCCCTGCCATGTGGTCAGCCATGGAGGCTGCCATTTTGGTCAGGGCCCTGCCTCTCAACACAATATAGCCAACCAGAGGAGAGGAAATGCCCCTTCTGATAAGAGGACTGGGTGGTACTTGGGAACCCTTTAAAAGGAGGGAAATTTGATTTCACGGTGTGCTTTTGGGATCATCAGGCAACTAGGGCACCTAACATGTCTTGTAAGTAATCTTCCTACTTGTTATCTTTCTATGTTTTATGGACTTTGTTATCCTTCTAAATTATTAATAAAAGGAGATAATTTTCTCTGAAATAAATTTTATAACAAACTGTCCTACTCTACACACAAACAATCTGTAATCCTGAGAGGCATGGCCTAGAAAATTAATAGGAGCAGAATTCATCCTGAACACTGCAGGTATCTAAGAAGCCACTTGCTTCACAATCTCCAAGGAACCATAGGGATTTCCTACCTTCAAAGTGTGGGGTGAGGTAGAGAAAGAACAGAACAGGATTAAATTTAAATCTCCTAAATTAAGGACAGAATTATCCATGATTGAACATGGCTAAGACAGACAATCCTCTCTACTGCTGTCTTTCATAACTGTATCTCCTTTTTTTTCTTCACTCAAAAATCGCAATTTTAAAAAAAGGAAGGAGGTCTGGTTTTCACTTCAAGATGAAAATGTTTTCAGTTAGGTTCTCTAAAAGTGAATTAACAGAAGTTTATGGTTGAGACATCCAATTACACACTGACCACAGCAGAAATGCAGTGCACCAGCACCTACAATCCCAGATTCTAGGCTTTAAGTGCAAGTACTTGTGCACGGAGCTTCTTGTGCCACACCACCTCGTATTCTCCCTACATGTTGATCTCCACCTTCAAATGCCAAAACCATGTTGACTGGAAACCATTTTTGTCTAAAAGAGCTCTTGTATGTTTTGTGCTCTGTATCATTAGCTCTCCAACTATTTTTTTTTCAGTGAAATGACTCAACTACAGAGCCAGACTAGCTGAATCATGTCATTATACCAGCTCCTGAAGCTATGTATTTGCTTGTGAGAGGGAGATATCAGGAAATAATAATTCGTGTAAATATTTCTTTTAAATAAAATTACCGTACTTTTGTTATATTACTGGATGGTATTTACCTACCTGTGGCAGGTGCAGCTTCCCCCACAGAAACATTAACAGCACAACAGCCAGACATTAAGCCAAAACAAAGGCCTGAGCCAGCACAGGCCTGATAAGCATCTAAGCACTGGCCCGAAGTCTCCTGGCACCTGAGGTGGGCGCTGTGCCTGAGACCTGCTTAAAAGCAAATCCCCGGCACCCTGCAGTGACCGGAGTCTTCACGTCTGGGCTGTTTGCTTACTCATAATTCAACCTTGGCCTTAGGGTAAAAAAGGAGACTGGCCAGCAATGTCACTTTGAGCTGACATTCGTGATGTCAGCAACAGAACTGGTTGTGCTAGGAAAAGTCTCCCTCTAGGGTGGGACGCCCCCTGAGTCATACTTCTGCAGATTGAGTGAGCCCTCACCTTACGGTGAGAGCGCTGGGTATCCACAGCGAGAGGTTTTCGCCCTTCACTATAAGCGCATGCATATTGTGGTTTATCTTCCCAGGAATAAGGCTGATTGTAGCTTAAGAATCAGTTGTGCTGTAGTATATCTGACTGACATGCGAACAATTTTTCAAAAGGAATGCTAATTAGTCTTACACGCAATGAATCCAGATTTTGGTTAGCTAGTGCTATTCATTTTGTGGATGCCTTCACAACACTACCATGGGTGATTTAAAACTTTAGTACCAAGATTAAAAATGCTTTTTCATAGTTTGCTTTGATAAATTATACTTCTTTTTAATTTCAAAGATACACCTCGAAACCTGAAATAATTTTAGAGATTCTAATAGAAATAGAAATGTCATCAGCTGTTCAAACAAAGAAAACTTAGGCAGTGGTACAACCTCTTAACATGAATATCTGCCTGCTGATTAAACAAACAGCTGAACAACTCCTCAACCATCTCCAGTGTGGCTCAGTCAGGTGAAGTTAAGCAGTCTTTCAGTTAATTCAGTCCAACGTTTAAACCAATACTGCAGAATGCAGGAGCAAAAAAAAAGAGAAAAGTTTCAAATACCATAGGTCTATCACTATGTAATGGTTTGACCCAGGTTTTTCCTGGTAACCAGTTTGTAACCAGGGAAGTGATCATGTTTACCCAGTATTCCACATGATTTTACGTAACTGGGGGTATAAATAGAGAGGGGGAGAGGCCCTCGTTCTCTTTTCCCTTCCGGTGAATCCGAGGACACAGGTTCTCTGCTATCGGTCTCACCCGTGCGGAGGATTCAAGCCTTGCAGGCCTTGAGAGGCAGCTGTTGCTGGCGTCGGTCAGTGCGACTCTGCTATCTTAAGGAGAGTTGTAAGATTCTGTTTTTATTAGTTCTATCCTGGGTTTTGAGTGTACATACCTGTTTAAGTTTCCCTTTTCCCCTTTTTCCTTCCCTTTTCCCTTTCCCTTGGGGGTTCCCTCTACTGTGTACATAGTATTTTAATTGTATATAACTGCTATATATATAAATATAAATACTTTTGATGTAGTTCGGGTTGTTTCGGGCTCTTTAGTTTCTCTTGTAGTTTTTTTCCTTAAACTCTGAGAGAGAAAGGTGGGGGGGGGGAGGATTTCACCGTGAGTTTGGGCATTTGGCAGGGAGCCAGGTCCAAACCATCACACACTAAAAGAAGAGTGAAGATCCTCCAGGCTTCAACAGCTTCTGTTTTAATCCCTTTATGAAACAGTTTCATTATAACAACTGGTCAGCAGAGCCAAGTGGAGAGTTTAGTAAAAAGAAGTCTATTCCAGGTTTAATGGTAACACAGACATAGCCAAGGCCAGCACTCTTCCCTACACAGTTCTGTATTCAATGTGTCTGCAAAAAACGAGGTACTACTTTATCTCTTTGAAACAATCCTGACTGGCAGGCAACTACTTTTTGGCTAGATAGCAAGCAATCATTTAAATTTCTTCTTGCAGGTATAGCAACCAGAAAAAAAATTTCTTCATTTGCAGGAATTGCTCCTTCATGCCACAGACTGAACTA
This sequence comes from Galbula dea, assembly GCA_013399015.1. NCBI lineage: Eukaryota > Metazoa > Chordata > Aves > Piciformes > Galbulidae > Galbula > Galbula dea. The sequence continues at coordinate 145,355 of VWZX01002922.1, read as the reverse complement.
CAGTTATAGCAGTCACACAGATTTCAGCCAAAGTGGTAGGAGAACCACTTTGCATTTGCATCAAGCCGACAGCCTCTCAGCTTCCCCACAATGATTCCAACAGCAGGAATTTCCAAGTGAGCTATCTTATCAAGAGCCATACCACGGATTCCAAATTTCTCATTAAAACCACCAAAACCACAGACTGTCTTTCCACAAGATAATTAATTAGAGTCAGAAGAATATTTTCACTGAAGTTCTGAGAATTGTGACTGTTTCTTTTCCAGTGGTGAGGTCTACAGTCTTCCATTAAATTTCATGTCATCTATCAAAGTATAATTACAGCTCATTATGCTTTTTCATTGTTACTTGTGATATGTAAATCCCATTTGGACAGAAAAGCATCCAGCACTGAATGAAGAGTATTTTTCTTGTATACATATACTCCCAATACTCTTAAAAGAAGCAGTCAGCATAAAGGTTTTTATTCTTGTTCAAAAGACAGCATCATGTGCAGAATTGCATTCTAATATCATACTTAGCATTTACTCAATTGACACCCAAAAAAGGGTGCTATTTAACAACTCAGTAACATTCTTCTTCCAGCACTTAATTTTTCTCCCAGACATGCTTGGTCTTAAACTGCCATGGAATTTCTCAATACTTCAGATATAAAGCTGATGTTCTGAACAATCCTACTGCAAACTTACTGATGGACATAGCAGGAGTTCTTTGGATTTAATGGCCCAAGACTATTTGACCAGATCTATGCAAAAAGAACATATACACTTACATTACCTGGGACAACAGTTACATCCTCTATGCTTTATGGTCTGGGAAGATCAGTGGAAAAATAATTAGAGCAGATTTTTGAGAGGGCATACTACTTTTCTGAAGCATAGGGTAATGTTCCTTGTCTGTGTGAGAACACGGCCCAAATTCACATATTCTCACAAGCAATATTGTTACAGAATTTCATGTATTTCTGTGTAGCGAGTCCATTTTCTTGAAGCAGCTTGAGGTCCTCAGCATAAAACCAGAAGAGGTTACGTTCCTCCTATCTAGCCAGTATCTGCATTCAAAATTGCCAAGATTCAAAACAGATGGATTCAAAGAGGCAGTGTGCCTACTCACTGGCAACGAATATCCTAGCAGTTCAGCAATCTCACCACCAGATATTTGGGGCAATAGTCTATCATTCTGTGCTACAAACATACTTGAAGTTACAAGAAAACTATGTCAAAAACCTTGTTCTTTACGAATTATTTTAGCAAACCAAATATGAAGTGGCATAAACACAGGTTAAGGAAAATAAAGCCAGCCCCACCAGCCACTGACAGAAGGTTAAGACAGAAGGATAGTAGTTGATGATGATTTGAGGGAAAACAAGAAAGTATAGTTAGAGATATTCTTGCCAAAAATCTCAACCAAACCATGGAACAGTTAAAATTTCACTTCAAGTGCTTAAGTAAGATCTCTGCTTTTGTTTCTTAACAGTGAGCCCACAGAATAGTAGGGAATGGGCTATTCCTGAATTCATGGCAACAGGTTCTACAGAGTGTATTCCAAACTTCTCCAAACAATGGAGATGAAGGTGTCTAAAAAGAAAAGAAATAGAGAAAGTGAGAACCCTTTGTTACCCAGCCTGGTCTTAGAAATGGAACGTGTTTTTCTAAACCCCACAATCTTTGGCATAGGTTCCTTCTTCATTTTCTACGTGAATGCTTCAGTCCCATGAGTGTGAAGGTTGCAGCAGCCAGTTTCTCATACACTAGAAACATAAGAGCAGCAGTGAGGACTGTCTGCAGGAGCTTTGCTTCAAGGCCTTTGTAGAGTCCCATTAATCCAAAACGCCTAGGAAGGAAAAAGACCAAACAAACACGTGAATAGCCTTCTCTAAGTAAATCAGTTCTATACATAGAAGAATTAATATCATGTCAATGACAACTGTAAGAATCTTCAATTCATTCTTGACCTGAGTGCCAGTCATGTTTAATAATATTTTAAAGAGAAAATTCTACAGAAAGTTAAGCCTTTTGTGCAAAAAACATCCTTCATGGCAAGAGGTGGATCAATTGATATCCATAGATAACCTTGTTATCACTTACTGTACATGTATTTAGGAGAACCTGGTTTTGCACATTTTTTCTGCAGTATATTATGAAAACCTGTTTGACTCAAATGGTAAATTTAAGGGAGGCAAAAAAAATGAAAGTCAGATCCAGTAACATTTTCAACATTATTAGTAATACTCAAGTCTTCTTGATACTATATTAGAAAAAAACCTGGAAAACTCACCTCACTCTCTGTTGAAGAAGGTAAAGAACATTTCTAAGACTGCCTAGTGTTCTGTTCTCTGGGTTCAACCTGTGGCGTCCAAACTGGAAAAAAAAGAAGAGCGTTTTGTTGCACTATTTCCCCATTGTGCTATGCAGAGAACCCAACAGGTAAAATCTGGAGAGCCTATCTTAAATCTCTTTTAACATTTGGTAAGTTATACTATCCATTAGTGAAGAACCTGAGGTCAAAGCTCACACTATCAAAATTTACACAGCAAGCATTAAAATGGTATGTGCTGCAATCATTTTTTTGGGTTTAAGATGGATTTTAAGACAGCTGCTTGTGGATGAGTTTCTTCCAGAACTTACTCAGGCAACTGCCACATCTTAGGCATAAGAAACTACCATTGACAAGAAGCAGAGCATGCAAGCAGATTTAGGAAGTTCAGAAATTGTAAGAAAATGCAAGGATGACAAAGGGCCCTTTGCTATATGTCCTAAGAACTCAGATGGAAACAGCAACAACAGAATGCTATTGGAAATCTTTCTTCATTAAGTAAACACATGCTCACAACTCACAATCTTCTCATCAACAACTAACTCATCTGATATTGATAAATCAGTGTTAAGGGTTATTGCCAAAGATGAAGCAACTTTTTGGATATGTCTAGGTTCCAAGTTATAATGCCAGTCACTTCCCAGATTACTCATAAGTTACCAAAACACATCAGGATTAGGTGCTTCCTTCCCTTTTTTCCCACCATCCAACTATTTTCATGACACAAATAAAGGTTCATTTCTCCCTAGAATGTCTATACTTCACTGATTACTACAGATTTCCCAAAGGGACTAGTATTCTCTATACTAGAGATAAAAGTGGCTTGAATTTTAAAGAGAAATTTTTCACCCAGAATCAGTAAGAACATTAACAATACTGCTATTTCTCCAAGGGCAAATTGAATTTATCCTCTGTTTAGTGACACACAGGTTAAAGAACAGTTTCACTGCGTGAGTAACACGAGTGCCATGTATTTTTAATGACTGAAAAAGAGAGAGACATACCAAATAGCAAGGCTAGAAGCTGCTTACCACTATCAATTACACAGAATAACTGGTTCATTATGTGGAAGCAAGAAGAGTGCTTTATCAAGAAGTTGAAAACAAAGTTGTAGAGACTTCATTACAAAGAACCGTAACAACATTCAAACAATACTAAGTTTGTAAAGGTTTAAGGTTAGAAAGAGTCCTGTACTTCTGCTATGAGAGAACTTAATTATGATGTCTAAGTTTTAATGAATTATATCAAGCTTGTACTAGCTTGTGTGTAAATCTGCTAAAATTGCTTCACAACACCCACATCTATAAAAAGTATACTTTATGCAGAATATTATTTCTGAAAATACTACACCTCTATTCATAATTTTTCTTTTTAACATCACTTAGTGTGAGTGACAAAGATGTCATCAAATCTAACAACACCAGCTTTGGACAGAAAGTCTCTTATGAAGCATGTTTGAACTGGACAGCACAGATTCATGTTTCTGCTGTTCTCCACAGAAATGCACAGAATTTCTGGCTATTACTTCTTTCATAGAGCAAAGGGAAAGAAGTCACCTTTAGTGACTGCAGAACTAGAGAGAGGGTCCTTGTATTCCCCATTATGAGAGGGAGATGGACTGGCATTGAGAAGTAGCATATAGGCAACTTTATCTCACAGTGATCCACTGTGAGAAAAATCCCACCAACACCAGGTCACTGATGGTTAGCTGTGCTCTAGCAGAAAGGAAACTCATCACTGCTCAGGCCAAGAGTGAACTACCTGACTTCAGCTGAGGTGAGCAGTAAGCAGCAGCTGGTTAGTACATCAAGCTGGCAGCACAACTTACCAGAGCTGCCCTTTTTTTTGAAGAATGACACTGTCACCAAAAGACAGAAGAATCTTCAAAAAGCCAAAAGGAGATAGATGAAACATGAAGCAATAGTCACAAGACTGTAACCATTTCTATAGCAACCATGGAAAGGAAGAAGGGTTGAAGCTGTTATAGTGATGTAGCCCTGTGAAAACTGCACTGCTATGCAATGCTAAGGCTAAAATAAGAACACCCCAATTTTTCTTCCAGTTCTCCTACACACTAGAAGAAAACAGACTGATATTGCAACTTATCCAAACAAAGATATATTTGCATCAGTCACTTCAGTAATAGAAGTCTGTGTTACTGGTTTAACTCTTGAGATATATCTAAGCTGTTAAAATAGGGTAATACATCAAGATGACTGGTGACAAAAGTACAATGTGGCTGACACATCTACAGTGTAGATGCCATTTCGTGCACCATTAGGGTGGTGCAGTAGAAAGCTGTGCAGACACAAGTTTTACCTAGTGTCATTTCAGGGTAGCAGCAACTACACAGTCAACATATCCAAGTCCTGCTGGTTTGAAATATAGCATCCCAAATGGTTTTTGGTTTGGTTGGGGTTTTTGTTTCACTTTTGTTTTGTTATTTGTGGGGTTTTTTTCATGCTATCAAGAAATCAAAATACATTTAGTCTACTCTAATTAGAGAGGAACTACTAAAATATTTACAAAACTTACATGAAAATCACTTTCTCCAGATAAACCATTAACAAGAAAAATCCCCTATTAGACAAGTCTGAAAAGAAGTATCTTTAGCACAGAAGGCTCACATTCAGAAATTCAACTAATTCTCCAAATTTATATGCATTTTAGAACATCATAATGGTTCTACCATACATGCAAGTTAGTGTCTCTCCTTACTTTGAAAAATAGCATTAAATTTCATGTGAAAACATTAATAAATATTTAACTGCTTTGACAACAATTCACCAAGAAAGAACTCACAAGAATAGGTTAAAAAGCACAAAAATTACAAGTAAAATATCCTTGCTTACACATGGCCAGGTCTCTTCCCCCTCCACTGTCAACTTTATCTTGTTTCAATATTACAACAATATTGAAAGGTATGAAGGTAGAAGCGTTATCCAGCACAGACAGAAATTACAAGTGAGAATAAATGCAAATGTTTCCATTACCACTACAATTAGTGTACAAAGGTGGACAAATGGTTAAAGATATTATTTATGAGGGAGCTCAGCTTCCCCTGATGATTCACATTCTGCCTACTGGCAAGGTCAGGTCAGTATCCGAATATAACGAAACCTATGAATAGAACTTTTTTTGGATTACCCTATGTCATCCAAAAACAAACTGAGTTTCAAGGATTTAATTTTAACTTCCCACTTGACACATTTTCTATTTATATTCGAAGTAGTAAATCTACATTTTTTTGTAATGCCTAAAAGCAGTATGGCATATCAGCTCTTGGGATACACTACTGATGCATTATGTTGTTGACCCTAACAGCTACTTGAGACAAATGTGCACCAGTAATACCAAGTTCTAACAGAATCTGTCAGTACAGGATCAAAGAAAAGAGGCAACATTATCAGTGACCTACATCACGCAAAAGGAGCTCCCAAAGTGATGGGTTCATTAACACATAGGAAAACAAGCCATATGAACAAGGCTTGCACTATACAGAACAAGTCAGAGGCAGCTACACTGAAATGAAATGATTACTTACCCGCAGAATTGACTGTACTGTCTGCAGAGGGTAAGTGAGGGTAGTTGCAACTGCTTTGGCTATTGCACCAATGACAAAAGCATCCAAAGATGTGAGCTGTTCAACAGATAAAGAATGTATTACTTCCACATTGTCCCAAAAGAGCCAGTTACCTATACATGTTTGTGGATTCTGTACTGAAACAGGCTACTGGGTTTGTCTAAGCATCTTTGACAAAGAATTCATGAAGTCTCTGGGTCTTCTCATTCTAAAGAGTTATAGCTCAACCAGCTTACTTACCCACAACTAAAGTTTATTTCTAACTGCTACCTGTTCACAAGCTTTTGTATCTCACTACAACTAGGTTACTAAAACATAGTGGAGATAAAGCCATTAAATTAGACCAATTTAAAGCACTGAGAGTAGACAGAAGATAGAAAAGTAGCATTTAAGCCGACCATCAATACACATTTCAGCTTCTACAACATTTAAACTAGTAAGTCACATGGCAGTTATGAAAAGGTGACAGTATGTCACAGTTTCAGCCTCCCCAGCTGGTCAAAACCACACAGCTGCTCACTGGCTTCAAAACATACTCACTTGCTGCTGCTTTTTCAAAAGCTTGCGTTTAAAGCCTTCATAAAACATGAACTGTATGGCAGGATTGAAGACCAGTAGCAAGGAGGGGAAAGTACCATTCCATAATGTTAACACTCCTTCATCTCGTAATATCTGATGAAAGGCATCTGAGAAGAAAGGTGGGAAAAACAAACAAACAAAACCCTCACATTAAAATTAAGTACAAAATTCCGACTGGAGAAGGTAAGAAAAGTTACATTTAAAGCCTAGTAGTCAAGGTATACAAAAATCCACTGCAGTCTTATGTGACTTTTTCATCTTCTAATCTGGAAATTAACTGAAAAATAGAGATAAAGGAGGTTCTTGCTTCACCATTAACATAAACATAGTTTATCATCTGCTCTTTTTAGAACGAGCTCTTTCTAGAAGCTCCACTCTTTTTAGTACAAGCTCAGCATCAACATCAAGGTCTTTTAAGCCTTCTTCAAAACAGCAGGAATATTTATTTATTTTTAAAAGGAAGACAGCCTCAGCATGTGGGCGATTAAGACATGAAGTGAAGTTTATTTGCAAATTATCTGTTCAAATTCAGACTCCCAACTACCACCTTAATGACCTCACTAGTACTCCACTATTTGTATTATAAGATGCCCTGCGTTTACAAAAGGTATTTTAGTTACAGGTATGCATAATACAAACTCTTAAATCACCACCAGAATTGGCCAAGTCCAGTTTCCTTTAAAACTCCATGACTGCAAAGGGATAGGGAAGCACAGAGATTTCAGCGTGCAATCTGTTAGGTAAATAAGGGACTTCAAACTTTAGAGTCCTTGGTATATTTCATGTAATGAACTTTGGCTGAAGACAACAGCAGGTGCTTACCTATTATGCCTTTATAATTGGTCGGTACAATGTCTTCATTTCTAAATTTTGCTCCCTGAAGCTTCAGACGTGTGTTCACTACCCAAAGAGGAGTGGTCAAGAGTACATTCACCACACCTAATGCAAAACACAGCACAAAGAAATCAGCAAGAACCAGAGGATTTCAATTGTTTTATTATCCCCTTGCTCCCCAATTCACAAGCTACTGAAATTACATAGCACACGGTGAAAGTAAACTGGTAATTTTTAATGAGCTACTTCAGGTACTGCCCCCCACAGCCCCACTATGAATGTGTTGTCAGCAGACTGAGTGCAGTGGGAAGACATTCTACTCCTCCCCAAAACTTACAAAAAACAAAACAAACAAAGCAAACCAACCAACCAAAAAAACCACATACCACCTGCAAAAAAACCTCACCCCAAACAACAAAACACATGAAATATGAACATGTGAAGAAATCTTAAGTGAACTTGTTACTTTGCTGCATACTACACCACGCTGGAGCACAAGATACTCTACTTTTTCATGCCCTACTTCACTCCAGGATGACTTGCTGCCTGCCTACTTTCAGAAAGAAACAGAGTGGCAAGGTTAGCAGGATTATTTTATAAGAGATCAAAACAGACAAATGCAGGCAGCTTGAGTACCAGAACAGAGCTCCTACAGTGCCAAAAGAATTTCTAGATTCACTAAGTACACTTAAGATGGAAAATACAGGATTGTGCAAATATGTTAAGTAAGGCTACAGCAAAGAGGTATTGCAAAATACAGTTCTAAACAAGGGGAAGGATTAAGTGACATTACTTCAGCAATCACCTTGCACAGGTCTCTCTATTCAGTAACGAGTAAGGCAGTTACTTTGAAGCAACCATGTAAAAACAAACTTCTGATCCTTCTTATTAATATTTCTACACCACAGAAATTAGCTACTGCTTCTACATTGGTTGCTTTAGTAGAAGTCTGAGTGATAGCCTGAATTATTCCATTACACTGAGATGGACACACTAAATCACTACCAAGAACAGTAAATCTGAAAAAGGTGAAACTTTACTACCTACATTGTGCCTGTTTCTTCTTTTTCTTTTACTTAAGAGGGTTCAGAAAAGAGTAATAGGAACATAGGTATATTTAAGTGTCCTTCATATGGACTACAGTCAGCTCTCAAAAGAAGTTTTGAGCAAAATCAAGCATTAGAAAAGGCAAGCTACATTAACCTCTCTTAAACAAAGTCAATGTGATTACATTAAGGAGCAACAGGCTAGTGCACAAGCCTTTATTTTTCAGGCTGGAAAGGATTTTTTCTTTAATGTATTTTTCCAATCCATATTTGCTAACATGAAAGATGAGTGGGGAGAATTAGTAAACACGTTAGGTGTAATGTTTTAATTTACACCAGATACTATTCCATTATAAGGATAAAAACTACTGACATTGGAGAAGAACTACTGACATTACCTCTATGAGGACAGGCTGAAAGAGTTGGGGTTGTTCAGCCTGGAGAAGGCTCTGGGGAGATTTTATAGCAGCCTTCCCGTACTTAAAGGGAGCCTACAGAAAAGATGTGGAGAGACTCTTTATCAGGGATTGTAATGATAGGAAGAGGAATACTGGTTTCAAACTGAAAGAGGATAGATTTACATGAGATTTAAGGAAGAAATTCTTTACTATGAAGGTGGTGAGGTACTGGCACAGGTTACCCAGATAAGTTGTGGATGCCACATCGCTGGAAGTGTTCGAGGCCAGGTTGGATGGAGCTTTGAGCAATCTCAGGATAGGGAACTGCTTGAAAGAGTTCAGCACAGAGCCGCAAAGATGATGAAGGGGGTGGAACATCTTCCTTATGAGGAAAGGCTGAGGGAGCTGGGTCTCTTTAGCTTGGAGAGGAGAAGACTAAGAGGTGACCTCACCTATGCTTTTGAATATGTGAAGGGTGGGTGCCAGGAGGATGGGGTCAGGCTCTTCTCACTGAAGCCCAGTGACAGGACAAGGGGCAATGGTTGTAAGCTGAAGCATGGAACGTTCCGTGTGAATACAAGAGAACATTTTTTTCCCAGTGGGGGTGCCAAAGCACTAGAACAGACTGCCCAGAGAGGCTGTGGAGTCTCCTTCCATGGAGACATTCAAAACCCATCTGGGCGTGTTTCTGTGTGACCTGGTCTTGGGAATCCTGCTCTGGCAGGGGGTTGGACTAGATGATCTTTTGAGGTCCCTTCCAACTCCTGGTGTTCTGTGATTATGTGAATGTGCCTCTGGTACATGGCAGAGGACGGGCGGTGGTGGTATAGAACCAGATGGTCCCTTCCAACCCAAACCATTCAGTGATTCTATGAAGAGATAGTAATTTAACTGAAAAGCTGTTACCCTAATTCCTGTGTATTTTGTTCCAGAATGTAATTATATGAATTTCCTTCCTTACTTTCCTTAATTATTGAGCCATTCATTGTGCCTACACTGAAAGTACAAGAAACTAGCAAAAAGTGAAAAAACAAACAAACAACAAAAAAAACCCACAAAACCAAACAAAACCAAAACAACAACAAAAAACCACCAACCACAACACAGTCCTCTCTTGCAAGTTTTTGGGGTTTTTAATCAGTTCATTTCAGGGTGGGTGCATGAGCAATTGTTCCTGCAGAATATTCTGGCAAGCACAGGCACAGAGTGGCAAATTTTCACATTGGATTTGCTAGAAAAGCCACTAATGCTATCATTCCTTCAAAGAAGCCACTGCAGCATTCAAATGAGATTAAGGAATGGAAAAGAACAGATAGTCTCATTGGACCTGCATGTATCCAGGGGCTTACTGTCACTTTCAGGTGAGGACCCAAAAAACAAGTCTGAAAACTGATGCTCAAATGCTTACATTAAAGACTCTTGTTCTCATTGAAAATATTTCAGAACTAGCATGCATCTTTTCCTCTGGAAAAAACCTATCACCTTTTCCAGTCATTTGTCTTCAGCATCTAGATAATGATGCTTAGATATCATGGTAAACAACAACACACCAAATACAAAATACTAGACCAAAACAGAGCTGTGCTTTCTGCCAGAATTCACAACAGGAACAGTTTATGCACCTTCTTAAGAGGTGAGGAGGATACAGAAGAGGAATCAGAGCTGTACAACAAAACAATATATACAGTGGGAGGCATAAGCACTCAATGGGACCTCCAGTGGAGTTCATAATGAAAAACATTAGCTAGAATATACTAAAACCACATTTTCGATGAAATTGAGATTCTTCAGAATTACCTGCAACAACCCCAAGAACCAAGTCTTTTCCAGTTGTTGAATGTTGACCTTTGACCCAAAGAGCTTTAAGACTATTAAATGTATAAAAATAAACAAAATTGGAGCAACAAAGGCTGGAGATAACAGGGAACCATCCTCGATATGGTGCCAACCTATTGGAGAGGAAATAGTCACAGTAAGTATCAGCAAAGTATTTCTGTGATCTGGTTGATTTTACATGTTGGTAAAGGGTGCCGGAGGTACAATACTGTATATTACATACAATACTAACTGGATACATCTTTATCATTAATAGTAACAAACCATACTGAATTCTGACTGTACCACAAAAAATGTAAGTGCTTATAAATTTAAGTAATCAGGAATAATGCCACTGAAAAGGGGCTGGAGAGGTATAATATATTTACAGTGAGGAGCTTGGCACTCACTCCAAAAGTGAGTATTACCACCAAACTGTCTCTCTACCAACAACCAGCAGTGAACTACAAAACACCCAGCGATGATTATATGTTTGAAGTATGCATGTTAACATACAGACCAACACAGTCGCACAAAGGCATATATTTAAACCATAAACTAAAACTTAACAAGGCATGAGGAGAATTCTCATCTTTGTTAAGAAATGGAGTCATCAGTCCAATACAAAAGATCACACCCCAGTGAAGAGATGCTCACATCTCCAAGGAAACAAAGCAATGTTGAAAAAAAATCCAACCCACAATTACTCATTCAATACAAAATAAAAGTAAGAATAATAATTAAAAAACCAACAGCAAACTTTAGAGTGAGGAAGAAAAAAAAGAAAGTCTGGGTTCTCATATAAAATTTAAAAATGGAATACTATTTACTGACACTAATATACTCCACCAAGGAGAGTTTTCCAAAGGAGGCAACCTGGGGCATAAGATATGCAGGTGGCAGGAATTTCTAATAAATGCCTTGCAGCAAAGCCTAGAGGAAATCAGTCAAGTGATAAGAAGACATTCCCTATTTAAATTTAACTAGATTAATCACAGATTAAAACCTGAATACCTCCTTATGATTCAGAGCTATCTTATTTTTCAGGTGTTGTTGAATAATTGTCATTGTCTGCGTATCATCTAGGTTTATCTTGACACCAAAGTTATTTTGTAACAAAATTCCCTTCTCTGACAGGCCTGATGAGTCTGTAAAGCAGGGACACTTCAACAGTTGCCCCAAATCCCCAGCATGTTCTACAATACAATCATAAGAAGGTAATGATACACACCCTCACTGAAGCTGCATAGGACAGGCAGAGAACTGGTATCATGTTAAGAGCATAGGAAACCTCCTCAGTAACCAGCAGCAATCACGGAGGCTCTTCAGTATTCATTAAAATATTTGGAATACACAGAACATAAGGAATTTTGAATTGATGTTTACTTGTCACCCTCATGTAACAAAACTAATGCCAGAATGTGAACAAGAGATCACCAACTGACTGAGACATACTCATGCATAAAAATGCTAACCCCTCAAGTTTAAAAGCTGCAAAACATTATTGATCAAGCTAAACTTTTGTCAACTTTTCTGGAACTTCTGGAATACCTAGGAGTTCCAGGGATTCACTTAGGAAAATATCTGTAATAAGGATATGCATACAATTGTTTTTCCCCAGCCAGCACAGCTCAGACAGCATGATAAATACTAAAGCACAGCACTGCTGAGAGTTAACTGCTTTTAGATACATCTTGATTCTCACCAGCATAAAGAGTCAACTTGTTGTTTACTTGCAGATACTTATGAGGAGAAAAAATTTCCAACTGAGACACGTCTCAATTCTCCTGTTGAAAGTGGCTCAGCTGCCCAAGAGTTTCATCTTGGTTATAAGATATAGACACACCCAAGAATGCAGGCAGACGAAGCCGGTTCATCAGGTACATTAAGGTATGTTTGTGTACAAACCTGAGGAGGCACGACTACCTCACTAGCGGACGCACAGTTCATCATCCAAAAGATCAATTGCATAAGGTGCAAGTAGTGGTCCCTAAGAACTACATTGTAGTAAGTAGTAGTCCCAAGTACTATATCTACATATGTAGACACTTTAATTCACAGCAAAAATCTGTCCACACAAACACAGGGTAACCATTCCACTCAAAAGCAAATTCAAAATAGTTTCAGAACTTGTCTGCATGAAGACCAGCAGAAAATTAGTGCCTACTCACAGGCCTTCTTCTTTGATTATTTCCAGTAGAACTGCAGGTGTTGTCTTAGACTTTCGCTTCTCATCAACTGGAAAACAGAAGAATCAAACTTTTAGATTATTCTGATTTTTAGCACTCAATTTCATGTCCTTATCCTTCCTATTCTTAACACACCCCAGAAGAGCATGTTTCTTCGTCCTCATAAAGGATAGACATTGCCTATTTCTGCAGCAATTCCAGAAAGCATTTCCTTATTTTCATTTGCTAGGTAAGACGACTTCCTTTTATTATTCTTCCTCAGACTAGCAGGTTCTGTTGTGCACCAGAGTATCTGTACAGTTACCAATTCCTAACCTAGTACTTCTGACATGAACTGAAGGTAAGTTTCCTCTGAGACTAGAATTTGGCCTAACCACTCACGAAATCATTCCTTGGACTCCAGACTAACACAACTAGCGGAGCACTCTCTCACAGTTAATCTGCAGACAGCTAAACCTTAGCAAAACACTGTCTCTTCGTGCACTGAAAGCTGCTCAACAGCAATATAGTGCTCCTTTCCCAACCACATATTTCTGATGACCTGGCCGATGATCTCCCTTTAGCTTTTAACAGAGCTTTAGTCACAGTGCTAAAATGCTTTGTGATTCCATGACTTCTGACTAGAAGATAGAGAATTAGAAAAAAGTTTATACCCCAGTACATTTTTGTAAATACTGGATGTCCCCATTCCCAGTTCTAACTCTGACTTTTCCTTTCAACTCATCCTCAGGAATAATTCTAAACTAGTTTTTCATTGTATTGCCCCTGTGTTTTGAAGTGTTCTCAGCAGCCAAAAGCAACAACACACAAATGTAATCCTGTGTAATCTCACATCTTTATTTTTCTGTTTGGTCTTGGATAACTATTTAAAAGCCATGTCTGGCCACAGATGACACAGCATTTTCAGCTAATTAAAAGGTTGCCTGATAATTTCAAAAGGGAGAATTACCCTTCAGACGGAAAAATTATGCTAGTGATTAAACAGTGTTAGTTCTACACAGGTAAAATTCCCGTTCATGCAAGATAGGTCCCCCTGCAACCACCCTCACAAGTGCCCAAGCCAAGAACAGAAACACTATTGTACAAAGAAACTGTTTTGACACTTACCCTGAAGCCTAAGCCTAGCTGTATCCAAAGGAAAAAACACAGTCATTGCAGTCATACTGCCCTGAAAAAGAAAAGAAACTATCTATATAGTGTATCAGTTGCTTGTACAGGTTCCTGCCAGACTCTTTATAGCCCTTTACTTCTCACCCAGAAATCAGTCTACTGGGTAAGTTGAAATAGGGGATAAACTCCATACATCACAATGTCTATTTGAAGTGGGTTTTGATTCCATGCTTACAAACAAGGGTTTGTCTTCTCCTGTATTAGATCAGGCTAAAATTAAAACCATTAGAAGCCTTTTGCGCAGAGAAAGTTTTTGAAGTCTGAGATCTGATAAAGTGAACATCAGCAGACAAACATACTGCATTTTCTCCTATTAGCCTCAGTACCCAATTTCTCGTTAAAAACAAACAAACAAAAAAAACCACCCCACCCCACCCCCCCCAAAAAAAACAAACAAAGAACAACCAAGCAAAAAAGCCAGCCATACACACACACAAAACCCACCAAAAACAAAATGAAAAACAGACTGACACAAGCAACCACTGTGTTCAATAACTTTGTTTCAGGGAAGGAAAAAAAAAACCAAAACCACACAACACAGAAACTTTTGTTTATTTAAAACCTGATAGGACATGTTTTTCAGGACTTAATCTAGCATTGTACTAAATTTCAATTTGGCAATAAAGTTCTGCCTACCAAGACACACCCTGTGGCATGAATTAAATCATAACCTACATGTCACCAGATTAGCTTCTTGTGAATCCAATACCCTCTTCAATTCCTGTGCAATCAAACCATTAAAGCTTCTAAATGGAAGAGCCAGCAGACACTCTCCTTTACACTAGGGTTAAATATTGTACTTGCAAATGCCCTTGTCAAGCAGCTGCTCCCTCTCTCTACCATTATTCAGCTTTTTAATTCCTTACTATTCCAGCAGTAATACTGCAGAGCTTTTGGAAAAGATATCTAACTCTACCTTGGTATAGAGCTGTTACCACTCCACAGTGGAATTAAGTGCATTAAGTGGCTGCTGAACCTGTCACACTCCCCCATCAGTAGCCATACAAACTTTTTAAACAGTATGAAGGTCTAGCATACTAGAAGCCACACATGCACTGTGTTTAAACCACAATACACAGTCTGACTTGAACTTTTCTAGAGCTGTTATGCTACACGTTTAAGCAAGCTTTGCCTCTGGAAACACTCCAGCTCCTGAGCAGGTTGCTTGGACCTGTATCTACAACCAGCAACAGAGGATTATTTTTCAGGCAGTGCTTCCACACTAAGACAACTCTTGGCTGAAGCCTTCACAAGACTTAGGTTTCTCCAGTTTTCATAACTCCAGGTAGCAAATGGAAGCACATGCTTAGCCATAACTACCTGGTTATTTTACCACATTTACTTGGGGCTCTAGCCAGAAAGATTGGTTCTGCTCTCCTACATACTTATCCAGTTGCTTATTCCTGGTACCAGCTGTTTACATGGTTGGAAAGCCATTAGGACTAATGAACGCATGTGACTAAAAATATACAAATAATAAATTTAAGTTATAAGGCTACTGCCAGCACAAAAAGAAGTGCCAGAAAGAGCCAAAAGTATGCCTCCTAAAGACAACTGCATTACAGCAACTCTGAATCCAAACTCAAGACACACACACCTGTGCACAAAAACACTCACAAGACTGCACAATCACTACAAATTCCAGCCTTCCCCTGCTCAGTTTATCCTACTTCCATCCTCCCCAAGTGAGACTTAGCCTGAATCCTACTCTGAATGCAATCCACTACACAGCAACACAGAATCACAGAATATCCCTAGCTGGAAGAATCCACATGGATCATCGAGTCCAGCTCCTATTTAGGCACAGGACAAACCCAAGGTCACACCATGTTCCTAAGTGCAACGTCCAATTGCTTGTTAAACTCCATGAGAGTTGGTGCCATGACAGCCTCCCTGGGAAGCCTGTTCCAATACTCCACCACTCTCTGGCTAAAGCAGCTCTTTCTAACATTCAACCTGAATTTCCCCCAGCACAGCTTCATGCTGTTCCCCTGGGTCCTGTCACTAACATGACACACACATGTGCTCAAAATCAGAAAAGGGAAATGGGGAAATAGTTGGGATAGTGGCACACAGGATAAATGGGTGGACACTAGGTACAGGACAGAACAGAGTATTTCAGTTGGACCTACAATAATCATCTAGTCCAACTGTCTGACCACAAGTTAGAGTATATCATTAAGGGTATTGTGCAGATGCCTCTTAAACACTGCCAGGCTTGGGGCAACAACCACCTCTCTAGGAAGCCAGCTGCAGTGTTCGACCACCCACTCAGTAAAGAAACACTTCTTAATGTCCAGCCTGAACCTCCCCTGGCACAGCTTTAAACCATTCCTATGCAATGAGCCTTACAGGCTCAAACTGGCTTAAAACTTTCATAAAGCTAGAGTTCAACAGAATGTAATGAGATAACTCAGCTATCTAACAAATTACTACCAATAAAAGATAATTTGCATCCCCTCCCCTCCTTCTGCTAAACTGAGGGAAATAAACTCAGAAAAGCAGTTACTTTTCTGCTGGGTTTATAAATGGAACAACTCAACCGCCAAAAGCGTCATATGAAGGAGCTGGGATTTCACCATAAGAAGTAAGAGAAAGGAGAGGGATGAGCAGAACCAGCCCTTTCACTAGCAACAAAAACCCTTGAGATGGGCTCAGATTCCTTACTGAATCACCTGGAGACAAACAGGGAAAGTATCTCCTATTACTGATTGCAGGAACACATGCTGAAATGTACAAACCTGTACAGTTGAAAGGGTGAGGTTCACTGTCAGCCTTCCTATCACCTCCTTATCAGTGCTGAATCTTGGTAGTTTGCCAAGTCAAGTCATGCTGTTGCTGAATAATCACTAGGACAGGTACAAACTGGCTTAAGCAATCTGAGGTTTTGGTCCTGCCTCCTCCATTCTAGTAGCATAATATTTTGGGCACCTATACGATGATGCAGGCAAGGAAACTAATTTGGCAGAAAAAACTTTTTCCACTGGGCTACTTCTTCAAGTCAGATCAGTTTCCTGATCAACCACAGCACCACATAAACATCCGTGCAGGAGCCAAAAGGTGGCAGTAAATGGCTAGAACAAATGGCCTGAGGCATGCAGGACCACAGTCTAAAGTTTGGTTTTCAAAAAAATAGTAATAAATACTAAATACATATATATAAAGATACATTGCCAGCCAACATTCAGAGTCAAACAAAGAAGCTGGAGTACTGCCATAACACTCCTACAAAATTCTGATTCCTACAGGAAGGTTTCTTTATAGCTATATGCAGAATTAACTAATAGTTCTGTAATTCAGTTAAGGTTCATAGGAAATCAAGCACTGATCTTTTTCTACTGCTCACAAAACTACTCATCTGTCTCAGGTTTGACTAGGTAGCCTGAACGATACATGAACTTGCACCATACAACAACAGAAACAAAAATTAACATGTGTGATCTGACATGTTCTTCCAACTCATTCCTCAGCACAGTTCTCTGGGCTGCTTCTCCCCCCGCCCCCATAAATTCTTGCATCATATCCACACATCAGTGTGCTTCAGAATGGCTTAAGCAAATGATGAGACAGTATCCATGTTAAAGATCTTGCCAAAATGAGTTATTACAGCAGCAAACAGAAATCTCTAAACTGAGGAGTACATCTTCACTGTAACACAAAAATAAAACCTAGCATTTCCAGGATAAGGCAGTAAAAAAAAAGAAGACACCTTGCTTTAGGAAAAAAAATTATTGCTCCAGAGCTTTAAACTGTATATGAATATTAGTGACAGTAAGTGGAAGTCTCAAGAGTACAAAAGCCCAATAGCTCCAAAAAGTTTTGTCTTCCTTCATAGCAACATCGCTTCTGAGACATAAGCATCTTCAAATACAATAAGGAATGTCTATTAACTTAAAAAACTACGAAGGGACTTGAGATACTATTTCATTACCCATTTTAAGGTTATGGCTGGATTTTTTAGTTTGGTTCATATCACAAACGTTGTCCAGGAGCACAGCCTGGTTATAGTGACCTGTATATGACTGAAGCTAACAGAGAAGGATAGAAATATTATCAACTTCTATACTAGTCAACATACAGAGAGCAAGGCATATTTAATTAACAAGATCATTTGAGAGAGTTCCACATCTTGAAAGTGGAAAATCCCCATTGCCTTTGATGCTTAAATAAGCAGACTTAAAACACTTCGAAAAGCAGACATGCTTATATATGATAAAAACACACATTAAGAGTATTTTTTTCCTTTTAGAATGTCTTTATTGTTCAAGAACATTTAGTGACTTTCATCCTATACAAGACATTGCAAGCTCTTTTAAGAGCTCATATTAGAACAGGAAGTTTTGACAGAAAAGTAGATCAACAATTGCTGAAATACACATTTACATGTTCTTGCCAGCCTGGAATAACCCAAGAGTAGAGCTGCATCAGCTTGCTGGAAATACAATGGTATGCCCAGTTCAACATGGTACATTGTGCAAAATTCTTAATCTGCTGGAAATACTAGGCTGATTTGCTATTTACAGAGCTAGCACTTGCTCATTCAAGTGCTGGGCATACTAGAAAAATCTATAGAAACTAAACACTACTTCTTAATTTACAAGTGTCATATGAAAAATTTAATTCAATAGCCTACACAAACATCCTCTAGCTGCACTGCACACTTGCCTTGTGTTTTGATTGACACCTATGCCTCACTCTTCACAACTTCTAAGTTAACTATTTATGAGACTATCACAGAATGCTGATGTTAGTGAAACTTTTATAGTACACAACTGAAGTGCTGTCAGTCTAACTATCTGACTGATCTCAATAGATTAGAGGACTGGGTGGTCACAAATCATATTAAGTTTAACAAGGGCAAGTGCCGGGTTCTGCACTTGGGAGGGGGCAACCCAAAAACAACTTACCAGCTGGGGAATGAGAGGCTGGAAAGCAGCACTGCCGAAAAGGATCAGTGAGTTTTGATTGATAAGTTGAATATGAGTCAGCAGTGTGTGCTAGCAGCCAAAAGGGCCAACAGGGCCCTGGGGTGCATCAAAAACTCCATTGCTAGCCAATCGAGAGAGGTGGTAGTCCCACTTTACTTGGCACTGGTGTGGCCTCACCTGGAGTATTGTGTGCAGTTTTGGGCACCACAATAGAAGAGGAACATGAAGTTAGAGAGTGTCCACAGGAGGGCCACAAAGATGGTGAAGGTCTTGGAGGGGAAGACATAAGGAAAGGCTGAAATCTTTTGGTCTGTTCAGCCTGGAGAAGAGGAGACTGAGGGGACACCTCATCGCAGTTTATAAAACTTCCTCACCAGAGAAGGGAGGGGTGGGTGCTGACCTCTTCTCTCTGGTGACCAGTGACAAGACTCAGGGGAATAGCATGAAGCTGTGCTGGGGGAAATTCAGGTTGAATGTTAGAAAGAGCTTCTTCACCCAGAGAGTGGTGGAGTATTGGAACAGGCTTCCCAGGGAGGCTGTCATGGCACCAACTCTCATGGAGTTTAAGAAGCACTTAGACACATAGTGTGACTTTGGGGTTGTCCTGTGCCTAATTAGGAGTTGGACTCGATGATCCTTGTGGGTCCATTCCAACTTGGGATATTCTGTGATTCTGTGTAACTTCTGGGATGCTTCGGTTTTCATAGTTAATTTGATGTCCAACTTCAAATGCTTATATGCTCTACCTTTGAAAGGAGCACAAATACATCTCCACCTGTTGGGCTCAGAGGAAGCTCCAGCAGCTCAGGACAAAAGCCAGCCTCAAGCTTTATCAAATCATAGAAACATTTTGGTTGGAAGAGACCTCTTAAGATCACCAAATCCAACCATTAACCCACCGCTGCGAGGTCACCACCAAACCATATCCCTCAGCATCACATCTATCGGTCTTTTAAATACTTTCAGCAATGGTGAATCAACCACTTTCCTGGGCAGCCTATGCCAGTGCTTGACAATTATTTTGGGAAATAAATTTTGCCTAATATCCAACCTAAACCTCCCCTGGCACAACTCTAGGCCATTTCTTCTTGCCCTACCACTTGTTACTTGGGAGAAGAGAGTGACCTCCACCTCACTACAACCTCCTTTCAGGTAGTTGTAGAAAGCAAAAAGGTCTCCCCTGAGCATCCTTTTCTCCAGAATAAACAACTCCAGTTCTCTCCACCACTCCTCGTAAGACTTGTGCTCTACACCCTTCACCAGATTCGTTGCCCTTCTTTGTACACACTCCAGCACCTCAACGTCCTTCCTGTAGCAAGGGGCCCAAAACTGAACACAGCACGGGAAGCTTAGCCTCACTAGCGCTGAGTACAGGGGCACGATCACCCCCATAGCCCTGCTGGCCACAAGCCAAAATGCTGTAGGCCTTCTTAGCCACCTGGGCACACTGCTGGCTCCTGTTCAGCCCCCTGTCAAATCCCACATCCAAAACTAGGGACAAGGAAAATTAAGGCCTTGCAGGCGTACTCGCACAAGACGGGTGCCGGACAGGAGACTCGCCGCGGAGCCCCCACCCCAAACTGTCTCCTTGTGACCGCGAAGGGCTTGAGTACGACCACTCAGTGGTTACACCTAGGCACCGCAGCCCAGCTACTCCAGCTCTGTCCGCCCGCACTGCCTTCGGTTCCCTGTCTCCGCAGCCTCCCAAAACCGCTCCCTCAGGCGCGGCCCTTCAGCCAGACAAAGGCTCGAGGCTGACCGCGACCTCCCCAAGGTCCCTCGCGCGCCCGGCCCGGCCTTCCTTCTCGCTCACCAGCCAGACCCTCCCCCAGGCACCATCACCGCCTCCAGCTGCCGCCGATAAGACGCCCCCTCCTCCCACCCGGTACCGCCCCCAACCAACTCGCTCACCACTGCCCCGGATAAGGCGTGCACCAGGCTCTCATAAGACACGATGGAAGACATGGCCGTGGCTCCGACCGGCTCCGCCGCCAGCCGCTCCAGCTGCACCGCGCCACCGCCAAAACCCAAGCTATCCCCTACCGCCCCAACTCGCGCCATGGCGCCCTTCCTCCCGTCACGTGATATTGCGCCCACCCCCTCCGCCGCCGCCAACAGCCCCTCCCTCTGGTGGGTCACGCGCAAGCGTGTGGCCGCGCTTCACCGGCAGAGGGGAAGGGTGTTTGCTGTGCTGCGGCTGTCGGGGGACATTTATATGTGTTTGGAACACCTCCAGGGACGGTGACTTCACCCACTTCCCTGGGCAGCCTGTTCCAATGCCTAACAACTCCTTCTGTGAAGAAATTTTTCCTAATACCCAATCTATCTTCCCTGGTGCGACTTGAGGCCATTTCCTCATGTCCTATTACTAGTAACCTAGGAGGAAAGACCAACTCCCACGTTACTACAACCTCCTTTCAGGTAGTCCTAGAGAGAGATAAGGTCTCCTCTAAGCCTCTAGACTAAATAACCCCAGTTCCCTCAGCCACTCCTCATAAGACTTAAGCTGTAACTATCTGGAGCCCGCACGAGCCCACTGAGCTTTCCTGTATGTCAGCAGGCTGCTTGGTGATGATCTCTTCCTTAAGCAGGGATGCCTCTCAAGGTTAAGAGACCCTTTACCTCTGATACCTATAACGAGGTAAGAGATATTTTAAATTAGGCATACAAGTATAATTGCATGCCAGCAGCATTTTTACAAATATTCAGCTATAGCTTAATTATAAGTGTAGTAAGTAGTGTTTGACAGCTCTCTAAATAGCTGTTGAAATAATAATTTAAGTAATTGTCAAATCACTGTTTAATCACTGTTGTATTACTGCAAAATAACCATTCAATTACCATTTAACTTTCAGACATCAATGAATTATAACCTGATCATCATTGAATAATTAATAAAAACCTTTTAGTTAACCCCACCTTATGACTTCTCTCAATGACTCACCTGTGACACCCCTCTACACACAAAAGACCTTACATTAGAATTAAGGTGTGCACAGTTCACTGGCTACCTCCTGTCACTAAAGCAGCCAGGAGCAGCTTAGGTTTTACAGAACCAGGGAACAATTACACAAAGTGACTTTGCACAATCAGGTGCATGTGCTTTTGGAAGAAATGCTTCAAGCTATACACAATTTCACATTATTGATATTCTTTGTGATTCTGCCCCTTGTGTGCAGGGGGAAGCTTTCACTAAGAGTTAGTTTGTACTGCAGATTGGATTACCATCATAAACGTGCACCCAAATCATTCTGTACTATTGCTGTTCTATTTAGCAACATTTTCAGTACAACACTATGCCCTGTATACATTACAAAACAGAGTATTAACAGGTAACACAACAATTGAAATATTCCAACAGCAGCTTAATTTATTGTTGGAATGTACAGACCTACTGAAGCTGTCCAAGAAAAACAATGGAAATGCTATAAAGTTTAAACAAAATGTGCCTTTGTGTTCAATATGGAAAAAAAATAGAGCCTACCTATAAAAAGTTTCATGAAGACATGGCTTTAGGCCTCCACCAAAACAGCACAATTTCGACAGGTTTCCAGGCAAACACATAAAACATGCAAATGGAGCTTACTGAAAGAGAGAGGCCCAAGGTGCATCTTTTTTCTGAAATCTGTCAATTATGCTCGAAACCTAGAAGCAAACCAAGTTAAGCAACTACAAAGACATTCCCTCTAAATGAACTGCATCTTAGTATTTTATTGGTTTCGCACTTATAATTCTGTACAAAGAGGTAACAGATCTTGAGAAACTTTAACCTTGACAGACTTTCTTGGGCTGGCCCACAACTTTATTTCTGATTTATGACAAAGAATGAGTACACTGTTAGTGACTCCACAGGTCAAATGTACTGATTCTGCACTGTGTCTTTCCTCAGAAAACAAAAAATGAACTCTGAACTTAAGCCAATTTTATCACACTACTATCCTTATTCTAACATTAATTAAAAAAAATTATAAATGCACATCTCTTTTTTGCTTGGAAGTTCAAGTAAAAACATGTTAAAGCAGATTTGATTACAGCTTTCAAAAGGACATTCTGAATCTGTTGCAAAACTTACCTTTCAGAAAAGGATCATACTGCCAGCACATCATAGCAAGTAGAGATAACAGATGAGACTGCATGTGCTGACAATTTGAATTCATTAACTAGCGTAGTATTTGATGACACAAACTTCGCAAGGTCAGGCTTAAGTATAAGACCACAGAAAGACCAGCCTGTTCCAAAAGCAAGTGTTGTAATCACAAATACATTAAAAAGCCCATTTTTAAAGTATGTGTGTGTGCATGCTTTCCCTGAACAGATTTTGACAGAGCCTCTGGAGTGCTGCTGTTTTCTCTATACACTTCACCTAGGCTCAGAGACATGGGAGCATTTGAAATGCTTTCACGTTTAGATCACTTGCATTAGCCATTATTAATCTCCTATTATGCTATTTGTTCAACAGCCTTACAAGTTCAGACTTTAGCCACCTTTAGGTTTGCATAGATTAAGGAACTATCAAACACAAATTTTGATGCCTAGGTATTTGGTTTTTTGCCCCAGGCACTTTGATAAATATTTAACATTTGTTCTAATTGCACATTTTTGTGGTCTTCTGTTTTTTTTCCAAAAAGGCTAGTAATTTCTTCTAGCTATGCTTTTTTTTTCCTAGTTTGAAAAGTTTTGACACAGGAGACTAAAGAAAAAATATCATGGATTACAATGGCTTCTGAAAATCTGTTTCTCTCAAGCACTTTTCCTTATAGGATAACACACAGTTAGTTTAGAACAGTTGTGTTCATTTTTCATTGTAAACTGTTAGCAATAAGCCATTTTTATATAGATATGTTTTTAAAAAGCTGAAATAAGAAAGCACATTTGGCACTTCGTGCTTTTCTTTTCCAGATGAGAACTAGACACTAGTGGCTGAGATTCAGCATGAATTTTGTTCAATGAGATGCAATGCAGTTGGCAGTAGCTCAGCCACTTCATTCTCAATGTAATACCTTCATATTTTTCTACCTATTTCAGATTATTTCCTATTTTAAAAGGTAATTTTATCAACCACTGCAGTGGTTGTTTGGTGACTATTCTGATTTTCTGCTATGTTACTTGTCTTTCTGAAATGAAAAAGGCAAACTAACTCATTTTCAGAAACTCTTACCCTCCAGAGTTGAGAGCGTTAGATTTTGAAAACTAAAGATTACAGTAATGGAAATCCCTTTACTATTAACTGATTTAGACCTCACCTCCTTGTTATTTCTTTACAGTTGAGTAGGTGCCTTGTCTTTCTGAACAACTGTGTTCTATACAAATTATACTCACCATCTGACTGCTTCAACTGCTGTACTTCAGGAAGAAATTCCAAGATAAACTGCTACCCCCAATATGTAATCTCTCACATTTAATTTCTTTACAGGTAGTAGCAACTTGTATTCCTTGTAGCCACTGAAATGTTTCTACATTAAAAAATCCTGGTTTTAGTAAATGTGTGCAACAACAAAGTGCCAAAGTTTATTACCCACTTAAGAAAAAGTCATAACACATTCTCCAAATACACTCATTTATTAACAAGATGTGAAGCTTGTCTGAGACCATCCATCTAGAATATACATTTCAAAAGCATATTTGTATATCGAAGACAGCTACAGTAATAACACTTCATTAGCAAGATTACAAGTTAACATCTTGATTTGGTTAGTCATCAAGATTCAGATTTACAGGAAAGTCCTCCATATTTACATTCTGTAGGACCTCCAGTCAGTGGGACTGAAGGAAGGTTTGTATCACATAAAGTTCCTGTTTGTGACACACTGGGAGAATATAGCATACCTCAGCTCTGGTTCACAAGGTGATGAATGACTTGTAGTCACCTGAATGTTTTTGTTGCTCCGTTGCACAGACCCGCCACCCACCACCTGACCTGCTTAATTTCTTTGTCCCACTAAAACTGTTCCTGCTTTCATCTGTATTTGCATTTAATTATAGTCACGCTACTGACTTCCCACGACCTGTCCTGTACTAGTCAATATAGTAGTCTCTGCATCCAATTGGAAGCTGCCATTTTTCACTCTATTTCAGCCCTTTGGCAATCCAAAATTAGTTTTCTGCGATGCTGCCCTCACTGCATCATGTATGAGTACCAGTACCAGCCACTATCAGACTAACCTGCTGCCAAAGAACAGGAACAACCCTCTAGCCTCTACCACTACTCCAACAACCCACCTGCCCTCCAACCCTGAAAGCACTGCAGTATCCCTCAGCCTAGATGCTCTCTGGGATTTCAAGGGGGCACCAAACACTTCGAGAACAGTCCACAGGAAGGCACATTCCAAAAGCTGACCTGGCTCCAACTCACCCTGGCTAGGTTCACAATCTCTCATCCCTTTGGATGAAGGATTCTGATCAGACAGTAGTTGCTACAAGCTCCCATATTGCTTGCTCTCACATCACACAGAAGAGGGATACACAGACACATACAAGCGTAGCTTGTACAAGCTATATGCAAAATCCCTGAAGATAACAAACAAGAACAACAGAGTGGTGTTTAAAGACATGTTTTAAACTACAGATACCACTGCTGGACACTTGCAATGAGCTGTTTATATGACATAATTTTACTTTTACATGGCTTTTTAATACATGTTTATTGACCCATTCTATCTCTAGTCTATCACTACTCTGGCCCAGTCTTGTCCTACCTGCCTTCATTCAACTTGGAGATAGCCTTGCTCCTTCCCATCTGATCACTGCCTTCCAACAAAGACAAACCAAACCACTTTGACAAATAGCTTTTGTTCACAGCCCAACGCTGCAAGTGAGATAAATTAAAAAAAAAAAAAATTATTGGAAAGGCGCCAAGTCTTGCATTCTCCACATAACCATGCAACAGAGCTCACTGTGAAGTACAGACCAGAAGTGCCATCTGACATGATTTTTTCTCCTGGGGCAGCAGTTGAACCACAGAGGACAGACAAGTCATGCACACTAGCACACAATAACAAGCCTTATGACCCTCCACCACTAGCCAGCTGCAGGTGTACCATCATACTCTCTGGCAGACCAAGTCATCTAATCTGGGGTGCTGGATAGACCAAACAGCGCAGTCCAGGACTTGCTTCTGATGGCAGAAAGGCACACCTAGCCCTGGGCCAGCACCACTGACATCATATTGCGCTAGCTCAACCGTTCATACATGCTGGCAGCTTTCAGAGCCAAATGGTCAGCTGAGTTGATCACTGCCACAGTACTTGTAAGAATAACAACTACTCTGCTATAATGGAAGCCAATAACCTGAAGGAGTTCCCAGTAAATACTGGAGCAAGCCCTGAAAATAACAACTTCCTCATATAGCTACTTACATCCTACATCTGGAACTTATCATTTTTGCTCATCTCCTGCACAAGTTAACTTTATGCACACACATTTCTGCTCCAACCAGCTTAGTAGCTTAGATGTCCACATGCCAACTTAGGGAACTGAGACGAGATCCAGTCATCTCCTCAGTTAACTTACTGGGTTACACTAAAAACATAAAAATGAGATCAAGGGTGCCATGGAATGTGTATTCTCAAAGAACAAGAATTCAGTCAGATTGCTAATGCTAACACTGAAATTAGGGAGAATGTGTTTCTCGAGTCAAAACAGCTCCAAGTTAAGGGCAACTGATGTGTAAGCAAGCAGGTGGGACACAGATATGACCATTTCTACTAGCTAGAGGTAACTTCCCTCTCTTTTGACTAGTCATGGGTAGACTGGCACAAAAAAGCTAAGATGGAGCAACAGGAAACCACAGGGGCTAAATCCATATTCAAGATACTCTAATTCATGCACACAACATATGCACCAGCCTGAATGAAGAAGTCGAGTTTCAGCCTTTATGGAGGGGTGACCTTCTTCAAGTCATCTCCTTTTGGGAACAGGAGATCAAGACTATGACTAACAGGCAGGCACACAGCAACACTCAATCATAACTTGAGTTCATTTGGTTATGAAGATAAGCCCTTAAGCATTTTGTTGAAATTTAAAATGCAAGTTATATATACAGTTAAATTGAAGCACTTGCACATTTAATTTAAACAAAACAGGTTTTATCAGAAAGTTACACAAACCCAGAAAGCTTTATTTTTCAAAAACATACTTTATTTTTAAAGGCTAAGAGAAGTATTCAGAACTATATTTCTTAAGCAAAAAGATTCACATTTTATTCTGCAGGGTCATCAGTATGAGAAATGGCATTTGGGGATTTATTTTTTGCATCACTTGTTGAGTTCCTACACCAGTGCAGATTTTTTTTAAAAGGGTAACATCAGTTATGGCTTAAGATACAGAATTGCAAATAGTGACACAAATGCTGGGACTCAGATGGTGAAGAGGTAACTATGGCAATTTTCCCACAAAACAAAAGTGTTTTAGCTAAGACAAACAGAAGCAACAATTGTCTTTATTGGTAGGTAATTCAACTGAATATCATCAGCACAGACACTGCTTAAAGAATACCCGTGCTGGTACTATCTGCCAGTGTGAGAAGAATGTTCTATCTGCTCCTATAACTTCACCTTTTCTTCCATATCACAAGCCTCAGAAACATGGAAGAACAAAACCACGATGATAGGTTGTTGGGGTGGTTGTGGTTTTTTGTTTTTTTGTTTGTTTGGGTTTTTTTGGGGGGTGAGGGCGTTTTGGTTTTGAGGGGGGTGCACTTTGTGGCTTTGGTTTTCTTAATGAAAAAGATACAAGAAAGATGGAAGACTACAGTATGTGGTGAAGGAAGAGTCATCGCCTCTTAAGAGACAGCAGGACTTGGGCCAAGAAATTTTAATCAGTAAGCATGCAAGGACTCAAACTGACTCAACCCAGAGCTGCAATTTTGTTGAGTATTGTCTCCCCTTCATCGATTTATAACTCTGCATTTACATGTTCTGGATGGCTTGCATTCAGCAGGACAGAGGTAGTGATGGGAATAAAATTCCTTCCCTAAAGTTTCCAAATAGATGAAATGTGGTAAGCATGGCCCCGAGGAAGGGCAAACGCAACCAGTGGAGGACCTGCCAACTAGGAAAGCACAAGAGCACAAGCACAGACCGTAAAGCTGCTCTCCCATACTCAAACAGATAAATGTTACGTAAAGGTGCTGGAACAGAATTGAGCAAGTAACAAAACCTCTGTGGCCTCTGCAGTATGTACTTCATGCCAGGATGTGCAAAGGATAGACTGAACCTTTGCTGCACAGTTACGGTGATCAAAATATTACATTATTTGCAGTACTCCAGAAGTTCCAGTGTGTAACTAGTTAGCATGGTTATACTGATAATTTTAACTGCTATATAAAGTCAGTCACCCATTCAAAAACAATAATCAAGAACTTGTATTTGCAGACAATTCCTTTATCCAGTTATTTCTTCAGACTTGTCCCACCTTTGTTATTTGTGACTTGGCCAACATTTCTGTCCTAAGGGAATTAGGACAGATTTAAACTAGTTCCTTCCTCTTGGCTCACTGAGAATAATTAATTAAAACAAAAATCCAAAGCCACACAACAACAGGTTTTTATCTCACACTCCTGGAATATAACAATTTCTTACAGGAACGTTAATTCAAAGGAAAGTGTCTGCAATACTATAGGGTTGCAACTCTAAGACAAGGAGGGATGGTTGAAACTATGTAATCTGAACGTAATTTCAGTGCTATAGCACAAATCATTGAATAAAATCAACACACGGGGCTAAAGAGCAGTTCTCCTTCCAACACCCCATTTCTCTTCTTCAGAAGATCAGAGGTACAATGGTTTGTTTTATTGCAATACTGGTTAGCCAAATCCAATCCTTCCCACTCAGATATTTTTAAGAACCAGGGTTTTTATGGTTTACTGCCAAATTTGGCAGACAATTTACTGATGAGATTCATGACCTTGGGATTATTCTGGTACTTGGACATATTTGCAGGGTTCTGGGCAACATCCTGGAACGCAACCATAACTTCTGGATCCTGCAAGACAAAAAGCAAAACATTAAGGCATTTATAAAACAAGGCTACAAAAGTTAGTGGTTATGTGGTTTCAACAAAAAACCAGCCTTGCTCAGCTTTTAACATGACAAGACTGGATGAGAGTTTTGGGTAACAGCTCTCTAAAGAGAGCCCAATGATGCACATTGTTAACATTGCATCAACAAACACCAGAGTCATTACTGAACTTATTACTGTAATAGCTCAGTGTGTGAGAAGTGGCATAAAATAAGAGTTCTTTTTCGCCAAAACAGGAGCCATCAAACACAGCCACACCTACTGGATTATTTCCATTCAGGCATCTTCAAATGCATTGTGAAGGGGGCAGGAGCTTAATGCCTGTAGCACAAACAACAGGATAACCTTCCCCTGAGCAATAGCTGCTGCTCATCCCTTTCAACCCTTTTTCTGCTTTTCTGCCCTTTTCTGGCGGAAGAAACCTTAATCTGTTGAACTGTAAGAAGATGATGTGGCAATGTCTGGCTTCTAAAAATGCACCTAATTCTCAGTCATTCCCCACCTCTTCAGAGAAGTCACACGTGGAAGAGAACCTTCTTATATCTCATCACACTACTGTGTTGCAGCTGATAAATACATTCACACATACATGAAAAGTCAACTGGTAAAAAAACTCCCCAACTTCATCTTCTTTATTTAGTATGAGAAGCATTAATACTTTTTTTCTTTTTTCTGCACTCCTAGTACTCCTTTGGCCTCTACTGAACTAGAATTTTTACTCATTTTACACGTGAGCTTTAGTAAATCTAGGTAGACCAATTTTACATCTTGGCCTGGAAAAATGTGTCCATTATAAGGAACTTCTGCAAAGATTCAAGTTTTTTTTTTAATTCAGTTAAAGTGCAAGCATCTTATTATGTCCAATAGAAATCATCTGCATTAGCTGTAGTTCCATCTGCTATTCTTTCTAGCACATTTAAGTAGCTTCACTGAGAGATACAATCTTCCCTAGACTTCTAGCCCATTGCTACCACAGGTAGATTCTTTGGAAGCACATCAAAAACTGACCGGTGCCCTCAGTCATCTGTGCTACAGTAACACCATCCTGTATCTATTCCAGCCCTGGAGACAGACAAAAGCTGTTTAACCAGTCTGACCCAAAATTGCTTTAGGTAGGTGTGGACTCCACTGAAATCACCCACATGATTCGGTTATGTTTTATACATGTGGGGAGCCAAGAGTGAAGTCTTATCTCTTTTTCAGAAGGATTTCGAAGTGTTCTGTCTCTCTTGCTAAAGGGAATCTGCAAAATCTATGAAAAGCTAGATGCTGAAATTCAAAGAAGCGACACTAAATATATTTTCTTCACTTTACAGGATTCCTATGCAAAGCAAAAAAGACAGCTTTCACAACTTCAACTTCATGAATTTTTGATTTCAAAACAGGCATATGGCTATAAAGATCATGTCATGTTGTTAAATCTGTTTTCATTTGTACATGAATCTGGAACAAAAAGCTGAGTATGCTTAGTCATTGGTTTGTGTCAAAGCACAACTAAGCAAATGTCAAAATGTACAATTTTATCTTACGTTTTATTGTCCTATGAATTCACAATAATTATTCTGTATTTGTGCAACAGCTTGGAAGCCATCAGCCTTAGACTGTATTTATACAAATGTTTAACATATCTAAGGTTTCACACTGATGAGCAATATTATTAGAATCAAGTTTAAGACTGAGGATATCAACATTACCACAGGGAAATATTTAGTACATCCGGTGGAATGGGAACCGTTGTATAAATTGGCATTAGTGAAACACTCAGCTTTCTAATGCTCCAGTCTTTAGCTGCAGAACGATGAAAAATACTTCTAAGGAAAAAGTTATCTTTATTCTTTATTCCAACTTACACCTTTTGGTGTGGAAGTCTGGCTGTAACATATGAGTAGACGTCAAATAAGGAATCCATAGGCTCATCTTATACATCACTCATTTTGAAAAGAGCTTATATTTCATCCATGATGCTCTCCAAAATATATATACCACTTGTGTCCAGAGAAAGCAGCTGCACAACAAGAGAGGAAGTACTACAGAACCCCCCAGACATTCAAACTAGTAAAATAAGAGTTGCACACGCACGCAGATTTCAGCCAATTCTTCTGGAGACTAAAAAGCTTAGAGGTAAATAAGCTAAAATAACATGCATCAGAAGTCACAGAAACATTAAGGTTTGAAGAGACCGCTTAGATCAAGTCCAACCATTAACCTTCTGGAGGGGAAGCCTTATGAAAAATAGCTGAGTACTTCATTTGTTCAGCTCAGAGGAGACTGAGGGAAGACCTCATTGCTGTCTTAAACATCCTCACAAGGGGCTGCAGAGGAGCAGGCACCCATTTCTTTACTCTTATGGATAGTGGTAAGACTACAGATGATGGTACGAAGCTGACTCAGGGGAGATTTAGGTTGGGTATCAGGAAAAGGTTTTTCACCCAGAGGGTGGTTGGGCTCACAGCACCAAGCCTGACTGAGTTCAAGAGGTGCCTGGACATTGCTCTCAGGCATATGGTGTGATTCTTGGGGTGTCCTGTGCAGGGTAGGGAGCTGGACTAGATGATCCTGCAGGTCCCTTCCAGCTCAGAATATTCTATGATTCTATCACCACCATGCCACTAAACCATGTCCCTAAGTACCACATTTATATGTTTTTGGAACACCTCCAGGGACGGTGACTCCACCACTTCCCTGGGCAGCCTGTTCCAATGCCTAATAACTCTGTGAAGAAAATTTTTTCTAATATCCAATCTAAACCTCCCCTGGTGCAACTTGAGGTCATTTCCTCTTGTCCTGTCTCTGCTAACCTGGGAGAAGAGACTGACCCCCATCTCACTACAACCTCCTTTCAGGTAGTCGTAAAGAGAGAAAAGGTCCCCCCCTCAGCCTCTTCTTCCTCTTAGTCCTTCAGACTAAACAACGCCAGTTGCCTCAGTTGCTCCACATGAGACATTCTCCAGATCCATTACCAGCCTTGTTGCCCTCCTCTGGACACGCTCCAATGCCTCTGTCTTTCTTGTAGTGAGAGGCCCAAAACTAAGCACAGTATTTGAGGTGCAGCCTCACCAGTGCCAAGTAAAAGGACATGGTAACTTCTCAGGTCCTGCTGGCCACACCATTTCTGACACAGGACATGATGCTTTGGCCTTCTTGGCCACCTGGACACACTGCTGGCTCATGTTCTATCACTGCAAAAGGTCACAACTACCACTGTCAAGAAGCTATGAGAAGAAACATGACCAAAGTTCTGTCACTTTGAGTCTTCTGTGCATAAATGACTAATTATCAGCCAGAGTAAAAATAAAAAAATACCACTTATTAAGAAAACCCTAAACACTAAAACCTCTTCACAACAGAAAAAAGGAAATATCTTGAAGACAATAAATATTCAGGATAAGGGAACTGGAAATCGCCAGCAAGAAATACTTTTTTGTACTAGTTTGCAGAGATTCTCATCTTTATGCCAATGATGAGTTATAGCTCATCACTCTTCTGTAAACGTTTCCATAGGCAGCCATATCTGATTCTTTGGTTGCTTCTACAGACAAGAAGTTAAAGTTGACTGTGTAACCAGTTTAATCTAGATCACGTTCAGGCACACACAGTTGTAAGGTGTTACCATGCTGTTAACACTGAAGGTGTATTTCAGTGTTTGCTCATGGAGAACAGTCTGAAAGATAATGAGACAATAGTCATTGTGTCTACAGAGGTTGAGAAGGGCTTTACTCTCTGAATACTCCAGTTTCAGCAAGAACTCTTCCCTATGAAAAGCCTCTAAATACTGTCAGTTAAAGCAGCATTGTAAGATTAGCAATTAGGGAGAAACTTGTATGATTCAGTATCTTCAGACTTTATCCTAACACCTCAGAGATAACCTACATAATAGCTGCCAGCTACCACCAACATATTCCATAGCTGCACTGAGTAGAAGCCAAGTGTAGAATTTATTGTCTTAAGAGTAGAGCTTACACTGCAAATTCAGAGAGAATTAGGATGTAGTCAGTTGGACATTTTAGGAAAAGATAGCAGTGCAAATGCAGGTGGAATGCTGAATAAATCATACCTGTACAAAGAGGTAAGAGAGACATATCTTTGCTGACAAGTTTTACATGTTAAAGCCTGCCTGCATTATCAGAAAAGACCATCAAGACACATTCTTGCAAGACAGTCCTACAATATGCTGGAGTATGTGCAATTAGCATGCAATGGAGCCTTCTTAAAGGCATGTGGCAAGTGCTTACTATTTAGCTGTGCCTCAAATCTCTGTTTTCAGCAACTCTTAATTTCAAGCTCTTGCATTACAGTATAAATTAGTGAAGCAATGAATACAACTACAAGTCATAGGCATTTTCTGGATGGTTTGCATGTAAGTCAACATTACCGAGACCGTGGCAGCCTAAATAAAGCAGTGTTTCAGAACACCAGCAACCACTGAGGGAACCCACGAACTTTTGCCTGGAAAGTGATGCCTTTCTTTGTGATTCCAGGGCATGCCAAATAAGGGTCCCTTGTGATGTTTTTGTTTAGATGGGGATCATAGCTGTTCAATGAGCTGAGAACACCAAGTAACTCTAGTTTAACCACAGCAGACCAGAAAAAGTAACAAAACATTTTTGTACTTGATCATATTAGCACACAAATGTAACTATATAGCTCAGATTTTTCCTAGCCCATCTACCCTTAAAACTGATGTTGTTAGATATATTCTGTTTCATTTGCTGGAATACTTTTCTTGCGTAAAAGTAGTCGTGACTGAGTAATTAATTGATTGAGCAATTAAATCAAGCCCACTGGGGAAGTAAGCTTTCTAAACATGAATTTAGAAAATGCCAGATGCAGAATTACTCTGATACTACCTTGCCTCTGGCAAAAATCAAACATTTAATCCCCTAAAAGAAAGGCAAGTCTTATCTCAGTATTACTGTAATATAGTGTTGCAAAAGTACTAACAAACATTTTTTGTTTGTGCATAATTTCACCACAATGTGTATGAACTCAAAAAAGGAGCAAGTGAATTACACCATGTGGAAAATTACCATTCAAGACACTCAAAAGAAATAAAGAACTCTATACAGCATTTAGTTTTGCCTATCATAGGCAAGAATGGGGCAGGGGGAGGGGAACAAGCTCCCATGGGTTTAAAAAAATAGGTAACATTGATTCCAGTCTAGTGCAACACACACAGCATTTCACAACAGAAATAAGCCAAGCATCCCATTGGTATCCAGAAGGCCATATCCTTCTTCCTTTCCTTAGCTCACAGTTGCTGTTCTTCCCTCATTCAGAACATTCAGCTCCGATTTTAACAAATAACACACCTGCATGGCAGCAAGGACTTCTGGATCACTGAGAATCTCGTTGAGACCTGGCATACCTGCCATTCCTGGCATACCTCCAGGCATAGCCCCAGGAAATCCACCTGAAAATCCAAGACAAGAAGAATGCATGATGAGAAACATTTAATTCACCTTCACAAGAGGCTCACTGAGAAAGACTTCTTTTGCCACACCTCTAAAGCCATGTCTTCCCAAGGCTACAGCTGATCCGCTGTATGAAAAGCAGGGTCTTCACCCTCCTTCTGTGAAGACTTTTGGCAGGAACTTTAGGTTTGAAAAAACTGTACCACCAAAGAAAAAAAACCCCAAAGCCCGAAGCAAAATGCTTGACGTTCCAGTTTTTAATCTGCAATGAGCAGCTACCTCAGCTCTGCTGAGCAGGGTAGAAGTGGTCTCTATTTGGCACCCCTGAAAAGCTGATCCACTTGGAGCATACACGTGGGTAGTCTCTATTACAGAGCTCCAGTACAGCTCAATCTTGAAATACTTACTCGTTTCTTCTCAATTTATTGTATCCAAAAATAACATGGGAAGCCTGATTTTCATGGAACTGTTCAAGGACAGCTTTTCTATAAGGTAAACTGTACTACCTCCTTCGAGAAACTATTCTGTTCAACAATACCTTGTAGCCAGCACAGATTTCCCTAATGTTCAATCCAAATTTTCAACTTCAAAACTATTGTTCTTAAGCAGAATGAATCCAAGGCACCCTGGGTAATCTAGAAAATATTTTTATACTATTTTTTCAGTACATATTATTAAGCAAATAGTGCACCTTCGTATTCTCAGACCCAAATCCTTTCATTCTGTTAACCATCACTACTGATTTCTATCTTCCCTCTAGTTGCTACCCAGCATCCATCTTCTTTCAGAGAAAGAATCCCATCCCTCTTCCCACTAGTACTCAAAGATTTATTTGCAGACAAGTTCTAAACTTTTTATTTTTCTCTCTGTCTTGAGAACAAATGCTATAAAAGCTGTAGTTACAATACTTGACACAGAAACAACAGCCACCTCTATACTAGTACTTAAAAATTAAGTACCTGGGAAGCCACCTGGGAAACCACCAAACTGAGCTCCTCCTGCCTGCCGTCTTGCTTCTTCTTCCTGCAGGTGAAAGCACATCATTCCACACAAAGCAATGGAATTGCAGCCTGTTTTCTACTGCTTAATTGATTTGAGGAGAAAAAATATAGCTGAGCCTGTTTCAGGCAGGTAGACTATCACAATAAACAAAGCACTGCACAAAACTACTGATAAGAAATAGCGATGTCTTCTCTCATTTTAGTATATTTTGCAGGTAAGTTATGCAGAGTATGTTCTCCCTGAATACGAACCGTATGATTTGGTTTAGGTCCTCAGCTTACATTTCTAGAACTAACTTCTACCTCCAACATACTAAAATGTATCAGTAAAGCATGAAGAAAACCCAAGCAAATTATGTTAGGAAGTGAGGAACAGAAGCAAAGTATTATCTTGAATTTAAAATCTCCCACTTTGGAAGACATAAGTACTTTAAGTAAAAACAATTCTGGTACAGTTATACAACTGGCTGACTTCTTGAAATACAGGACTGGTAGAAATTCCAGAGCCTCTTTTCATCATAAGTGATAAAATCAGATGCTGTAAAATGTCCCCTTTTCCAGATTTCATTACAGGTCAAGTAATCAAGACAGAAATCAACTCTCTAAAATTTAATTCTGAAACTTAAAATGAAAGTAAGGCTTCTCTGCAGTTCATTTTAGCCAAAATAACTACAATACTTTGCAAATGATTAATAAATATTAATGCCTAAGTATTCACCCTTTGTGCTCTCTCATGCTCCTCCCGTGCCTTCTTCACTCTTTCCATTCTTTCCTTGATTTCCTTCTCTTCACGCTTACGCTCATATTTTCGACGATGTTCTGCAATCTTCTGAGCCTGTTACAACAGAATACCAAGATTTCATATACATTTCTAGCATATCACACAATATATTTCAATACAAAATATAAGCATAACCATCTGCTTTCACCAATTCTTAAAAAATAAGATCTGACTTCACATTCTAAAAGCCCCTTTGTTTTAGGAGCCACGTCCTGCCTCCTGTCTCTGGCAATCACTTACTCATGTCTACTCGGCCCTAACTGGATTCACCAAAATGTCTCCTTTTCTGCTACAAAGCTCTGGGATTTGCACCACAGTTAGAACTTGAACACATTTTCATTTCACATCCTTTCATGCTTTTATGTTGAAATACTAAATTTCTCCAGGGCTAAAAACAACAACAGACCCAGAAAAGGGAACGTTCACTGGCACAACAACAGCAGATACAATTCCCCCTGCACTCACACACTAGTGTTATTGTTCTAGATGCCTCTGCAGTATATATAGCTAGACGTAAGCAAACCAAGAAATTCCTGAACCAAACCAAGAAAGGGCTAGTGGGGAGAAAGCTTGCTTCCTGTTAGCTTTTTCTCAAATCTATCAAATCTGTACCAGCAGAAGAGAATAGCTACCAATGAACTCCCAAAGGCTCCTCACTTAGGGCTCATTGTAACACTAACCACAGCACTGCTTCCCTGAAAACAGAACCTATCTTTATACACCACTGCAAAAACTAGTTCATGGTTTCACCAGTTGCGTATGATGGGTACCCTGTAACACTCCTGTAACTAAAAACCATGGCAAAGTCAAGGTTCAAGAACAGATACTAACTACTACTACAATGGATATTCTGTTCTTTCAGAATACTCTTTAAACAAAGAAATTATTTTACAAGTAGTGAAGTTTTGATACTACTTATTTTAGCTAAGAGATACCAATTCCATAACACAGCATTCTTGAAGTACATCTGCCACAGAAAAGCGCACTGTAGGCAGCAGGACTGACTGATACTAAACACAGTACTAAATACAGACTGATACTAAATACAGCTGATGTTACAGCCGTTCAATAGTTCATGAAAAGAGGTAAGTGGGTTTTTTTATTTAATGAAATAAAGTTTCTGAAGTTTTGATAGTCTTTGTTTCCAAGTACTTCCCAAAATGAACTAAACATTTTTAGAATCTGACTCAGACTTTCAGCTGAAAGTGCTAGGAAAGCTGGAAGTGAATAATTTACAAGAATGTATCATCTTCACTTACTCAAAATAAAAATCACTCATGAAAAGACCATGCATTTTCTCCTTGAGCTACAGACATGAATTTCCATACAGTTGACAACTACACATAAATGTCTTACCAACATGCTCTGCTTTTTCTGTGCCCAGGCAGACTACTGGGAAATAAAAGGTTCCCCTTCAGCCAAGCATTAAGTATGCCTCTTTTAACAACTGAGACCTAAAACCTAATTACA
The DNA here is from genome assembly GCA_013399015.1 of Galbula dea. NCBI lineage: Eukaryota > Metazoa > Chordata > Aves > Piciformes > Galbulidae > Galbula > Galbula dea. The sequence goes on along the minus strand of VWZX01002922.1, from coordinate 107,817 downwards.
TTTACCAGATCAACAGTCTCCAACAGAGATGACTAATAGATTGTAAGATGGTTACCATTGTTGTTTTACTGCAGATAGTGTTTTCTACAAAGACATGGTAGGAAAACTGAAAGCTGAAGTTATTAAACACACAAATATTTATGCATGTGGTGGGATAAGCTTAACTGGCTGCCAGGTGCTCTCTAAGCCACTCTCTCATTCACTCTCCCCTACAGGACAGAGAGTAAAAGAAGATGGTGAAGCTCCTGCTTGAGATAAAAATGCACTACCATCATGGGCAAAATAGACCCAAAATGAGGAAAATTAATTTACTGCCACATAAAAATAGAATCAGATTATGAGAAACACAGACAAAATTAAAATGACTTTCCCTCTACTCCCCTTCTTCCCAATGCTCAACTTCACTCCCCTCTCCATTCCTCCCCACACCCTGAACAGCACAGTCGGAAGGAGGTTGTGGTCAGTTCTGAACACTGCACCTCTACCACTCCTTCCTCCTCACACTTTTATTCAGCTCCAGAATAGGATCTGCCTCAAAGGATACAGTCCTTCACAAACTGCTCCAGCATGAGTCCTTCCTACAGGGTATGGCCCTTAACAGTCTGTTCCAGCAAGGGTCCACCATGGGCTGTGGCTCCTGCCAGAAAACCAGCTTCTGCATGGGCTCCTCTCTACAGGCCAGCATCTGCCAGGAGCCTGCTGCAGTGTAGACTCTCCATGGGCTTCAGAGCACATCTACTTGATCTGGCATGGAGTCCTCCATGGGCATACCTGCTCCACTGTAGTGGACCACCATGGGCTCAAGGGGAACGACCTGCTTAACAATGGTCTTCTCCACAGGCTGCAGAGGAATCTGTGCTCCTGTGGCTGGCACACCTCTTCCCCTTCCTTCTTCACTGACCTTTGTGTCTGCGGTGTTGCTTCTCTCACATTCTTTTTCTTTACTCCCCTCTCTTTTGCAGCTTCTGTAACGTGTTTTTTAACCCTTTCTTATATACGTTACAACAGAAGCACCACCAGTGCCACTGACTCGCTCAGCATGACACAGGGGCAGCCCCTGTCTCTTCTTACAAGAGGCCAGCCCTACAGTCTCCATGTCCCCAAGCCTTGCCAGGTAAACCCAATAAAATTCAGCAGCTGCCACACGTGGTCTGTCAACCACTTTAAAGGAATATGCAAAATAGGTGAAAAAGAAAGCCTGCTATCAAGTCTTAAATTTGTTACACAGAAGCTCTCCCTTAAAATGCTAGGGTCAACCACTTGAGAAAAGCTGAAAACCAGTCTAACAGAGACTGTGCTGCCCTCATGGGGTACACTAATGAAAGTACAAATCACAGCAATGAATGCTTCCTTTGTAAAACATGTTTCAGGATGAAGCTTTGATCAATTCAGAAACATCCAACTGAAAAAATCCATTATCAGTGTTCTTTTCCTCTTCTGAATGTTTTTAGTTTAGATTCTAAAACACCTGGCAAACTTCGACTGCTTCAGATTCTTCTGTTACCATTTTAAAAAGGAGTATGTTATTTCATAGTTCGGTTATATGCCCAGTGCCAGACACTCGATTTCTCTACACACAGCCACAAACAGCTGTGATTGAAGACAGAAGTATTTATAAACTCAGTCTGAAGTGTCAAATAACACATGAACACATTCTCATAAGACAATGTATATTGGAAGAACTTGAAGGCAGCAATGTCATTCAAAAAAATACAGCAGGGACCTCCACTATGCCTCCCCACTTACTCTTGGTTGCACCTCCTTCAGCATAGCACTAGCATCTTCATCGTAATCCAGTTTACAAGCTAATGCAAGATCATGAGCAGCCTCCTCCCAGTGACCCAGAAGTCTGCAATTCAGAAGACAATAACATTCAGAAGGAAAAAATCAAACTGAACCCTTACAGTTCTTCAAAATACTTACAAACACCATGCAGCATTCAGTATTTTTACCTGCAGCTACATGGACTTACAGAAAATGTGAAGTTTAATAATCACCATGTTTTCTGTAACCTCCACACTATGATGCTGTTAGAGGATCCTTACCTGTTGCATATCTTTACAATAACTTTTGCTTGAAGTAACTAGGAAAATAAACCCTCAATCATCTACTGTCACTGTTTACTATAAACAAGAAGGGTCTAACAGGGAGAACACATGAAGCATACTAATAAATATACTCTGCACCACGAGGCACATGTTCAGTGGAAAACTACACATCCTGTGTTCTGCACTGGTCTACACCACTATTACCTCAAGCTTAAATGGTGCCTCTTTACTCAGCACTCAAATGTCCCAGCTAACAGAAGAAACCACATCTCAGTTGAAGAGCTCGTACAATCTACTGTGCACACTTCTCATCTATTCATTTATACAAACTCTTGACAATCAAAAATTGAAGCAGATGGGGGTATTCCTAAAATGTCAAAGCACTCTACCTAGAGACAGAAGTGTTACTCCAAACCGTGCTCCAGTCTCTTCACTCTTAGACTGCATGCAATTTATCAAAACTGTAGACATTAACAAACTACTCTCTGAACACTGTTTAAATTGCCCTTAATAAGTTCTACTAGCATTTACTCATTCCACTTTTATACAGACTGTAAGAAGTGTCACATTATTATTTTTTGGCCAATCTATTATAGTTTTTAAAAAATAGTTTAACTATAGTTGGGAGGGATGCATGCTGGTCTAATGCCATTGTAAGTAAACACTGCTTAATAGCACTCTTCAGTCGCAAAAAATTGTTCCCTTAGTAACTAGGCAGTTAAATTTCCTGTATAAAAGATCTCCAAGATCTAATGCAATAAGGGCAGCAGAGAAATGTTTAAGAATTACAGGTTAGTAAATAAAACTATATGAAAACAAGACTTCCAACCAAATAAACCTCACAGTCCTAGAACTCATAATCTTTAGCAAATTATTAGAAACACCATCCAGAACTTCAATAAGCCACTAGAAGATATGTTAAAAGAATAGTGCCAGAAAAACTACTTATAAATTGCCATCAATAAATCACTATTAACGTTTATTTCAGTGCAAGCCATGAGCTCAGCACAATGGTTTATTGGCTCATTGCTACTGCTCTCAGGTACACGGCAGACAGTTCAGAGACACAAGGAAGGACAGAATGCATCAACAAAACTGCTCCCCCAAGTAAGTAAAAATAACAGAGTACAGGTGCAGTTCATTACCTATGTGCTTTCCCTCTCCATTTGTAGGTCTGTGCTGAGTCAGGATTAATCTTGATAGCTCTGTCACAATCTCTAATGGCAGCATTTGGCTTTTGTAGTTTCACAAAAACACTATGGGAACAAGAACATTTATTGTACACATCGAAATACCAAGTTACTAACTTAAGCTGGAAGTAATTTTGGATGACTAACAGGCAAGCTACTGGAATATTTTTGAAGAGCCGAGTTCAAGAAGATTTTTTAGTGATAATGAAGTCACTGAAATTTATTTTGCCCCCCAAGCAGTGCAGGTGGTTCATTAGCAAGAAGCAAAAGCATTCCTTCTTCAGACTCGAGCCTTGTCAGCAAGAATAACTTCAGTGCATAAGGAAAGAATACATAAATGTAAAGGACAGTTCAGTTCTATGGCGTTTAAAGTCTACAGTCAATGGCAAATAGCAATTTGAACAAAGCCAACAATAATATTATGTATATTATGTATATATAATATATTATAATATTATATATTCATAGTCTTTAAAACAGTAAGACAAAGAACACGAGTTATCATGTAGGCTACAAGGACCAATGGCTAGAATCATCAGGAACTACAAAAGGAGAGGTGTCATCAAAATTTAAAGAGGCAAAACGAAACACAAACACAGAAAGTAGCCTAAACTCCTTTTCAGTTAAGTGAAATAACTGCAAATTTTACAATACACAAGTATATCAGATTAACTAGTAGGGCAGTACTTTAGGAGGTTCGAGAAATTCAAATTTCAAATTTCTGATGGAAACAATAAAAAAAAATTCCTGAACTGACAGAAGTATTTGATATTCAAGACACTCCATGTCATAGAATCATAGAATGGCTCAGGTTGGAAGGGACCTTAAAGGTCATCTAGTTCCAACCCCCCTGCCATGGGCAGGGATGCCAATTACTAGACCAGGTCGCCCAGGGCCACATCCAGCCTGGCCTTGAACACCACCAAGGATGGGGCATCCACAACCTCTCTGGGCAACCTGTTCCAGTGCCTAACCACCCTCCTGGTAAAGAAATTCCTCCTGATCTCTAACCTAAATTTCCCCTCCTGCAGCTTGTAGCCATTTCCCCTTGTCCTATCACAGTTTTGAGAATCTAAAAAGTCTCTCCCCTTCTATCCTATAGGTACTGGAAGGCAGCTATGAGATCCCCTTGAAGCCTTCTCTTTTTAAGGCTGAACAACCCCAACTGTTTCAGCCTTTCCTCGTAGGGGAGGTCCTCCAGTCCTTTAATCATCTTTGTGGCCCTCCTCTGGACTCGCTCTAACAGGTCCACATCTTTTTTATGTTGAGGAGCCCAGAACTGGACGCAGTACTCCAGGTGGGGCCTCACAAGGGCAGAGTAGAGGGGCAGGATCACCTCCCTAGACCTGCTGGTCACACCTCTCCTAATGCAGCCCAGGATGCGGTTGGCTTTCTGGGCTGCGAATATACATTGCTTGCTCATATCCAGCTTTCCATCTATCAGGACCCCCAAGTCCTTCTCTGCACGGCTGCCTTAAACCAGTAAGTCACGTGCCAGTTAAGATATACTGGAATGGAACAATTAAACACATGAAAGTCATCAGAATTTGAATGTTTCTTTGAATTACACCTTGCTATAGAAAAGGTCCATTAAGCTATAAAATCATTCATGGTCCATGGGGTTTTTCTGTGTAGAAAGAAAAAGAAAGAATCTGTGGGAACTTCTACAACCAGTACTTGTCTAGCCTTCCTCAAGAATAAGGAAGAAAAATACATTTGAGCATTATGAAGTTAGGCTTACCATATATCAAATCTGACAATGTTCCCAATGCACTATCTGCAGTCTGGTAGATGTAATTATGATTATTATAACTGATAGATATAATAATGTAATTCTGATCCTCTAAATCTGGTGTACAGTGATAGGATTAGGGGAAAAAGGATGAAGTTGAGCCAGGGGAGGTTCAAGCTGGAGATCAGAAAAAGGTTCTTCACTCAGAGGGTGGTTGGGATCTGGAACAGCCTCCCCAGGGAAGTAGTCTCAGCACCAAGCCTGATGGAGTTCAAGAAGTGTTTAGATAACGCTCTCAGGCACATGGTGTGATTGTTGGGGTGTCCTCCATGGGTTTAAGAGCTAGACTCGATGATCCTATTGGGTCTCTTCCAGCTCAATTTATACTACGATAATTAGCAGTAAGGTGGGTACTGAATAGGTTGAGAAATGTGTCACCTGTTTAAATGCAGGACTGTTAAATAGAAAGAAGTCCACTTCACAGTGAACCAATTCATTCAGCAGCTAAAACAGGCAGAGAATTCACATGATCCACAATTAACTTTGCATCTACACAAGGACATGATTTCAATCATCATCTTAATCTCAGAATAAACTTCAGATTTTACAAGTGTTTGTTATCCAGTATTATACTCATCCAATATACCAAAAGCTGTATCGCCACAATGCATTTTGGAATGTCAATCTGTTACTTCATTATCAAGATTCTTTGTACGTCTGCTTCAGCAAATCTCGTTAATCCCATGTAAGAGAAAATGCACACAGTGTACTTTACTCTTTTCCTCACATGGTTTAAGTTTAGACAGATCCTCAAGTTGCCATTATATTTATGTTCCTTAAGGAAAATAACAGCACGAGCATAAATATAAATCACTACTTTATAATGACTCACCTTGCCCTCTTGGCATACAAGATGGCCAAACAAGGATTCAGCTTGATAGCCTCTGTGAACAAGTCAACAGCCTTCTCAAGTTCACCTAAATATGAGTACCAGCAATCATTACACAATGAAATTACATCCAAACTGTCAAACTTGCCTTACAGGGGTTATGTCCCTAGACACTTCTTAAAGGGAACATTATCAACAAAGTAAAATCAATCTCCTTCTTGCTATGTTACTGAAGTACAAACTCCAAAAATAATGCTGGAAGGGAGAAGAGACTTTTCCCAGTTAAAATTTGTACATTTAACTTTATACGCAGTCAGATAGGAAGTCACCTCTTTACTACATAGCTTTTCACTGCATTAAGACAAACCACCAGAGACACTACTCATAATACACAGGAAAGTACTGTAATGATCAATTTGTAATTAAGATGCTGATGTACTTCATTCCCTCCTGCCCTGGCCAAAACTATAGCTATGTTAGGAAGACAGTACTTATAGAGGCTTTCATATTCTAAATAGTTTTGGGTATCTGTCCTGGTTTTGCTGGGATAGTACTATAGGCCAAGCCATTAGCAGTTTTGAGACAGCCAGGAGCTTAAGTTAGGAGGGGCAAAAAGCCAGGAGAGCTGACCCAAGCTGGCTCCGAAGTGTATCCCATACCATAAACCTCACACTCGTGATAAAGGGCGAAGTCTGCTGAGGATGGAGGTTCCTCCTCCTTCTCCTCTCAAGGGCTGCTATCCCTGGAGGGCTCACTTACTCTGTTCCTGAGGACTGCTTTCCTGTTTACTGGGGCCACTGTACATTCATTGGGCTGAGTATAACTTTTTAATACTTCATACTGGCATTAGTATTAGTTTTGTCTTTTCATTAAATCTGTTCGCCTTTCAACCCAAAGGCCTCCTCTCTTTTTCCCAATAATCCTCGGCTGGGGAGGGGTGATCAGGTGATACAACTGCTATAGTTTAGGCCTGGATATAGGCTAAACATATACCATATGTAACAAGAAGTTCATTTTCTCTTCCTTGATGCTATCTCCCATTATTTTGAAAAGGAGAACCAAACCTAATGTCCTTGAATATATACTAAATAAAATTTTATCACCTTCACTTAGAGCATTTATTGCTTCTATCTTCTTCTCATTAGCTTGATCCATCATCTCTTCAGTTACCTAAGAAAATGAAAAACAAAAACAAAACAAAAGCTGCAAAGTCCAGGCCAGAACTACCATGCTAAGACAGTGTCAAAGAAAAGAACTAATTTTCCAATTCCAGAAACTTGTTTTTAATTTGCACCGAAATCACAGTTAAAAACCCCCAAAATAATCAACTTTGCCTTTGGCTTGGAGAAATCACCCACCATTATTTTAAGCTAAAAAACCTTCAGAAGACTAAGTTGAATAATAGCACATTTCTACATATCTGGTTTTCATGGGCGTTTTGGAAGTATTTTTTTGTGTGTGTTTTCTTACCTGATTTTCATCAGTGAACTATTTGACAGGACTCTAACCTTGAATAAAGAAGGTTTAAAGCCAGTAAAGTTTTCTATTTAGAAGAAAGAGCCAAAGCAACATCTGCCTATCTAGCTAATACAGTACTCATGCCTCCTCTGATGCCATCCTTGACTAAGCTTGAAACCTCTCCCTATCCTTCCTACAGCCCCCAACATTGAAAATATTTTGCTTACCTCCACATTTTCATCTCCCATTTCCTGAGGGTCATCATTGTCTGGTTCAATCACTCCCTCATTGTCAATTTCTAGGGTGGGGGGGGAAAAATAAGCAAGATTAAGCTCCATCTACAAACAGAGAAAAGATTTCCAGAATCATGTTCAAACTGGTGAAATATCATAAAGTCATCCATTTTACACACCTAAGTCACTCTCCTCACTTTCTAGTTCAGGTGATTTAACTGGCTCCTCTGGCTTCTCCTCTGCTTTGCCCTGAAAAAGAAATGTATTTGTAAGCATACATTATTTCTGACTGATACTCTATTCCCCCTCTAATAAATAACAATGCATCAGAAAATCCAAAATTAATCTTCAAAGCATCAGATTGCTCTATGTCTCAATGGTTTTATTTTAAGATACAAATCTCCTTTTTCCTCCTCTCAGATTAAGTCCATCATGCATGCAAAAAATTCAGAGCCCAAATTTTGACTCATGAGCTTCTATTTTCAGTACAGCCTGTCCTTCAAATTGTGCAATTCAATAATCAAACCCAAATAATCCAGGTAATTCCCAATTCAGAGCCAGTTTTGCAATGAATACTAACTAACCAACCCCTCCAATCTTCCTGTCTTCTCTCATACATTCTCTAGATCAAAAACTTTCTCAATCTAATACTGTCAAAGTAAGGTCCTTTAGCAGTGAACAGTAAGCTGTTGTCAATGATGAAAATATTGTTACCAGTTGCCAAGGTTAGGGATCTTTTCCAATTACACATATGTAGAGTGTTTTTTCAAATGTTTTCCTATCAACTTCTAACTACATTGCTAATTTCCTCTGAATCTGACAACTCAGCATGTCCTGCTTTATCATAGACATAAGCTGCTCGTCTTCATACTCAGTGTCACAGACTGTACTCACCTACACACACACAATCTTTTCATACAGTTCTAAGTAGCCAGTACTTCCAGCATCAACCATCTTGTTAAATAAAAAAAAAAAAATTTTATTTTTCCCAAAAGAATTTAAAGCTTAGGAAAATCCTGCTAAAAATACCTACAAGCCAAATTATTATCTCCCTTAAAACAAAAAACAATGAAAACCTATTCCACAACAGTGTCTTAAAAATGTGATAGTTCAACTTTCATTCCACTACCTATCACTCTTGCTAATCTCTCTTCTCACACAAAGACTATCATTTAATCCACTAATGACTACAGAAGAGGTGTATAAACCACAAGGAAAAAAAAAATTAAGACTTTTGTTTAGCATTTGCTTTGCACAGAGCATCAGGCCTTCAGGATTAGGGAAATGGAGCATGATAATAGTTGAAATAAACTAGGAAGCCATCTGTAACAAGTCATCTACAACATGTGATGGGCAGGCTTCACACGCTCACCCAAGCATATTCGCCCATCCTATCTGAATGAGAATTGAAAGCATTTTGTTCCCCTCCTTCTGATCAGTAATTTTTGTAAAGAGTTCAAGTGTTAGTTTTCAATGATAAATTCTTCATATCTCACCTTACTTGTCTCCTCTGTGGAGGCATTGGCTGGAGCAGGTGGTATTGTGCCTCCCATACTTTTCAGCAAAACAGAGAAAAGAAAAAACAAAACAGTAAGATTATCAGACTAGTGACATGCATTTTATTGTTTCAAATCCTGCTGACAATCCCAGCTTCTTCTAGTGACACAAAACATGACGATCCAATTCACTGTCAACCCAGCAAGTTAAAAGCACTCACCCACCACACTTCCCTCAGTGTAACATAATGCACACTGCTCTGTTGGCTCTTTCACCTAGAACTCCACTGTGACTTGCACTCATGCTCATCACACATCATCCACCCACCCTTTCTCACAAACAAAACCTTGTAAGGGTGAAATGGATTTTCCCCTTAAAACATACCTTAAATTTTAAGTCAAAAATTCATATTATAGATGTTGCTAAAATTAGAATTATTTGGAACAAAGGCCAAGCAAGTTAAGAGAACTGTAATGGCTTAAAATGTTTACGCAATTAAAAAAATGCTGCCTAGGAAAAGGAATTCTCTTATGTACTGCAATATTCATGCCTTTCCTTAGCTACCAGTTAAGGAGCATTCTCTGTATAGGCAGCATTCTTCCAATATAGAAGATACTTCTATTATATCCACTTTGGTTATCAGCCAGAAATAAGCACAGGCTGAATTCTCCAGGTATTTCATACAACATCTAATCACACCTAATGGCAGACTGCCACAAGTACTACCATTCCCATCCATCCTCTGCCCCGCATGCCCTCCTGTTGACAGTTTTCTGTCCATACATACCCCAAAGGAAAAAAAAACCAAACAGTTTCTATCAACAGGCTTGGCCAACTCCTTAAGGCCCCAAAGAACTGTTAGACATGATGCAGAAGAAAGGAGAAGAAAGTGTGTAAACAGGAGTGGGCAGGAGGAAAGGTGCAGGACTATCTGTTTTCAGGAAATAGTGCAACACAAAGCTATATCCTAAGGATGAGATCCTACAGCTTCTAAAGTCAGGCTGCTGCAGTCCCATACTCCCCTCTCCTCCCTCCTGTCACCAGCACCATCCTGCTGTCAAGCCCCAAAATGGCTGAAAACAAACCTGGACGGCAGGGACAGGACAGGAATGAATTGGGGGAGAGAGGGTAGAAAGACAGAAAAGGAGGTGAGAAGACTGATAGACAGGTCCTTGCACAAGGCTCTGCAGCAAAAGGCAAGCAAACAGCACTACATTACCCCTACTTTACAAGGATTAACCGTCAAGAAAAAAAAAAGAAGTTATAAACCCCAGCATCTTCTGATGCTATAGCAAAAATTTAAACGTTTCTCTGGAATGCTGACATTACTTAGCTAAGTCACACTTGAAGGACTAAATTGAGTGTAGTCTGATAACTGTTATAGAGCTAGGCAAAAACCACAGTACATGCAGTAACTGTTCCTCCTAAAATTTTGCTCTTGTATGCTGACAATAGGGCACATCACTCTTTACCAGCCTGACAGTCTCAGGATTATAGGGACTGTCTAGGGAAGCCTTGGAACTTTCCTTCTACACAAATGAAAGGACATCCAATGCTTGTTAGCAACTGGGTTTTTTTAAAACAAACAAAAAAACCAAAACCACATTACGAGTCTTTCAAAGCCTGACTTACTGGAAGAAGACTGAGAATCCTCTAACTCAAAAAATGTCAGTAACATTCCAAGCTTCCAATCACATATTTTAAGAACAAATGAAGCTAAAAAAAATCCCACAGGGATCAAATTCTTGAGCAATTCCAAATTACTGGTCTCAATATCAGCTGGTTTTAAGTTTGATACCTTGAATCATCTCAAAGCTGAAACAACATGGTCAGTCTCCTCAGCCCTCTTCACATTCCCCAAAAAACTATCCAAGCTTAGAACAGTCTATGAGATATGTTTAATTAATATATATGCACATTTTATAATATGCTATTTCATGAACTGCCCTGGCTAAATAGTTTCACTCCTAGTCCTTGAAAATGTTTTTACTATGCAATTACCCTCTATTTAAACTACAGGTACAATCCCAGGACAGTTCAAAAGCAATTTACTCTAAAATCCTTAAGCTGGTACTTGATTACAATTATTAAATGCACAGCAAACATATATGCAAGTCTGCAGCGTATTTAAACTCAAGATATATGAGATGCTTGTAGGAAAAAGCAGGTACTGAGCTGTATAAACAGCACACGCGCGCACACAAAAGATTTTAAATGAAACCTTTGTGCTAAACCGGAGTTGTGCAATTCCAGTAACAACTCTTGGGAGCTGTCAGGGCTCAAATACGATGACTCCACAGTTCCACTCATCACACTGCAGCTTTTATGACTTGTTGGAAGAACTGCAAGTGTTATTTCTGCATCCACTTTCATTACTGACAACAAAATTATCTATAGAAAGAAACTGTATTACCATGAATTCAAAAGGGTCAAAATCCATTTAAAGAAAACAACAGCAAAAAGCTCTGTTCATCATCTAGGGATTCTGTGCTTTAAAGACTGCTATTGTTTTTCTCTCAATTGCAGGTTTTTAAAACGCATTCCCTTTAATGACTCATTTCAAGTCAAAATGTTTGTATTTTCATGCAATTATGGAAAAGCAGGCATGACTAAAAGGGATGCCAACACTTTCCAAACATAACCATCCAACAGTGTGCACTTTCTATACAAAGACCATGTATACAGAAATGAAATACAACAACTAGATAGAATAAAGGCTAGAATATAACAAGTGCATGCAAACAGGTAAGACTTAAAGTTTCTGATGCAATATTTACAGCTGGTCAGAAATAAAGCTTCCCATTCTGGCTTTACAAGCAGTTAGCTTCATTCAAGGTAGAACTGTTAACTTTAAGGAAAAAAAAAAAAAAATAAAATCGGTCTTCAGAATTTTAGCTGAAAAAAATTTAATGATGGATTTCAGTGTCATTTAGTTACTATTTTGTAGTCACTCACAACATTACCAGAATGACTCAACCTATGTTTTTCAGATTAATACAGGTATGCATGACAAGAGCTTATTTCCACCTGAAGCCTGGCTAAGCTTCAAACCGTTTCCAAAGAACAAGAAGACCCTAGATAAATGTGCTTAATAGTCACAGAATCACAGAATCATTACGGTTGGAAAGGACCCTCAAGTCCAACCGACAGCCCTACAGTACTACTGCAAAGAGTACTATTATGAAAGGGCAGAGGGGAACCCACCCGACTTCTAGACAGTTTGATGCAAAAAATAATTTGGCTATCACTACAAATACCCGAGTGTGTAACTTACCTAAATATATGAAGAAAACCTTAAGAGAGCTATAGGTGGCTTTACTTCAAAATATTTTTTTCAACTGCCAAGGTAAAGATATCCAGTGAAGATTTTACATGGAAAAAACATCCTGTAATTCAAAACCTGATTTTTATACCTGTAATACAAGCATCCTTCTACTAACTAAAAACAAGCTAAAAATTAATCTGGAAGTTAGAATCCTTCCTATTAACATGAAGAATTGTTACAAATCGATGATCACCTTTCTATTCCCTAAAGCTTTCTTTGACCAAAAGAAGTCAGTGTTCTTCCTCTCCCTCCCAAAATACTCTGTGCACACCTTCAGAATTACACTAGAGAATGGAATTTACCTAGGGTGAGGCCCTGAAGTCTTTTACACAGTAGCAAAAGGAACTGAAGATGAGCAGTAGGATAAGAGACACACAACTCTTCCCCTACACAAACGTGCAGCTACTATCAGGACTGCAAAACCAAGTGAGCTTCAACAGGACTGGTCTCCCAACTACGCCAATATTGAGATGCATAAAAAAGATTTAAAAATCACTGCAAAAAACTCCAAATAAAGTTAATTGTAGCCGTTTTCGTTATATGGCATGCTATGAAACGCCAGTATTTACTTACATATGCACACACAAAGCCACACTGTTTTTTCAACTAATTGCAAGTACTATATGGCAGAAGTTACAGCTAAAATACTTTCAGATTAAAATTTAAAGCAAATTTTCTAAACCAAATCTATTTGTCACTACATAAAAAACGTTTAACTTCCTCTTTCATAAAATGTGTATCTGCAAGGACTTTTTTCACTTCTCAGAGTTCCATAGAGTAGGGAGAGTTGTAGCTACAAAAGCTAAGCTGAGGTACCCTAGCTGAATAGAGGGGTTCTGAGGCTTCCCTGCCAGCAGCAAAGGACCCCAACCATTCCAATCTGGTTATTTCCGGGCGCTCATGGTTGAACTCAAGAACGTTTTTATATTGAGAAATAATCTGCTAAGACCGGCCACACGTGCACAGAAGACACTGTGCAGTGTAAATAGCAGACGTCTGCAGCGCCTCACAGGGGAACAAGATTTCAGCTACTTGATACACGTAACTCCTAGAGGCAAAACACATTTTGGACAGGAACTATTCCGCGTATATTTTACGCTTTCGGGTACCAGGACGTAAACCAATGCCACTCACCTCCCCGCAAACTCAGCTCATCTTAAGACAGGCTAGCCAACTCTGCTGCATAATGCGAGAATTGGCTCAGTTAAGTATTACGCTGGGGCTTTCCAGCCTGGAAAGCTAAGCCACTGAGATGCCCGGAGGGCAGAATTTTGCAACGGGAAGAACCAGAGTTTAGAACAAAACAAAACATAACAAAGTCTCTTTAACGCTCCAGCCGTAACCCCTGCGCACCCTGCAGCGCGAAGGAAAGAAGGGACGGGAGGGCTCAGCGCAACGGAGCCGCTTCCCGGCGAAGACCCACCCAGCAGGACCAGGCTGGACCTGCANCCACCACCTCCCCTCACGGCCACCTGCACAGCGGCGCGGCCCGTGACCGACCTCTCCACCCACTCGCGCAGGAAAGCCAGCTCCTCGGTGTGCAGCAGGCCCGGGTTCTGCTTGCAGAGCCTGACGAAGGCCCGCAGCTCGCTCAGCTTGCGGGAGTCCATGGCGGATCAGCGCGGAGGAGGCGGCAACAGCACGAGCACCCAGCACAAGCTCAACCGCTGCTTCCCGACCCAACCGCCGCGCGGCGCCGTGGAAGCTTCCAGCCCTCCCCGCCTACCCCGAGGCCCCGCCCTAGCCTGGCGGGCCCCACCCCAACAGAGGCCTGACCAAGCCCCGCCGCCGCGCAGTGGCGGGAACGTTCTAGAAGTGGGGGTGGCCGCCGGGTGGCCTGGTCCCGCCAGATGCGCGACATCGCTCCTCTGTTGGTGTCGTGGCCCGCTCATCTCCGCTTCGCTGCCGGAATCCCGCCGTGGCCTAGGTTTCCCCTCGCATCTCCCCTACAGACGAGACAGGCGGCCTCCGCGGACGCCTAAGCAGGTGTGGCGGCGCTCATTGGCGACGGGGCGGGGAGTACTAGGCGTTCGCGCTCTTTGATGACGTCAGGGCGCGGCGCTGCAGCGGAGAAGGGCCCTGTCGTGCGGCGGGGGGGGCTTGAGTCTGTAGGAGGGTGGGCAAGTTTTGCGCTAGCAGTGTCTTACGGACATGTCGCGCATTCGGGCCCAGAGGCTTATTGCGGCGGTGAGGGGCAGGCGCGGCTTCCCAGGTTAGAGACTCCTTCCTCTATGCGTCGTACTCCACCTAGCCGGTGCAGCCACGCGGTTGTGGCTGCCTCGGTCCCCGGTGCTTTATTAACTGGTTGCCCGGGGCACGCTAAGTATTACTGTTGGCTAGAGGACTTCCTTCTTACCCCAGCACTGCGGCGGCGTTGAGGGGTGGATGAGTGTGCTGTGAGGCAGCACTCGCTTTTGTTTCAGTGTGAGTGTAAGGGGCGCAGGAAGGCACATCTCTCCGGCAGCGACGCTGTAGCCTCAGTAATGGTTGAATCCGAGGGAAGAACGGCTTATTAGTTGGAAAATAAAGCAACAAGTGGAAAGCTTCTTGCGGACTTAAGAATATTGCTTTATTTAGTGCCTGTCATGTTCTCCTGTCTCGTTGCAAGCTATTCTGTTTGTCTTCTGTGTAGGTGGAGAAACAGTGAAAACACTGTTTTTAAACTACATAAGAAGCTGTAATTATTTTTCATTTCCTCACTCTCCAGACTGTTACTCCAGTCAGTCATCACATAGTGAGTGTTTTATGTTGTGACTATCAGTTGTCATGCGTAAGTAATCTTTAGTTAGTGGTTAATAATACAGGCTCCACAGAAAATCCACTGTCTATGTGTTCTGCTGTAAGTTTCTGAGTGTCGGCTCCCTGAAAGGCAAGCAGCTGGTTTGCTTCTGTTGGACCTACTTAGGCTAGTGAAGAGTTGATTATAATTTGTTCTAAGAATTCGGTGCCATGCTATGGCACCATGAATTGATTTTGTAGTCAGCACAGGGTAAGTGATGTAAAAGAGAACCAGTCTCCAAAACATAGCTAGCAGATGTTAGGAGACTGATTACTGTCTCCTTCCATGTGTTTGATGATTTGCATGTAGGGACAAGCAACTTCAGCGGTTAAAGGCTGTGACTGAGAATTCCACAGTTAATAAAGTTTGTGACATGGTAAAAAATTTTAGCTTTTACCATGCACACCATCAGATCCTAAATGCACGTTTGTAATTCTCTTTAAAACTTGTCTGCTTTAGCTGTGTGTGGATTTGAAGAGGGATACTTAACTGTATGCTTGTGAGGAACTGTTTTCAGTTTGGCAAATGCCACCATCAGCTAAGTTAAATACATTTGAAATAGAGACCCTTACAGGAAAAAAAGATCACATCACTGTATAAACCTATGGTACTTAATGGCTTCTTTGTGGTATTATTTGGGAAAAAAAAGCACTGGAGATGCCTTGAAAACTGTATAATTGTTCCAGATGAGTGGTATTTTTGAAGACATAGTCAAGAAGAGAAGATACACAGGTGTTCTGCTTCAAGCCCTGTGGTGTTTGAGTGAAGTGAGCAAGGGAGAGTGCTGAATGCATCATGAGCACCAAGTGTAGAAATGAGGCACGTGCACACTGATGCAGCTTTCTGGGTTTTCTTTTGCTGGATTGTCAAGTTTAGCATACGAATTTCTTTCAGTTTTATGACTATTTATCAATGGATGAGTTGTTTGCACATTGTTCCATAAGCAATTAGGGAACAACAAATTGGGAAGGAGGGATATGTATATCATAGAAGGTGAATGAATCTTACTAAGAGTCAGATGACTGGAGTATAATTCTGCACTTTGCTAATATGAAAGGTCTTTTACCTTGACATGGTGCATTTCTTTTCCTCTAGTTTGTGAGTCATGTGCTCTCCGAAGATTTTCCATCCAGCCTGCACAGCAGAAGAAGATTCCAAGCCGGTATTTGGGCCAGCCCAGCCCCTTCACACACCCACACCTTCTCAAACCAGGTTAGCTGAGGCCCTGCGTGAGCCAATCATTGGTATTCTTTCTTACCTCTGTTTTTCTGAGATGTCTAGGACAGAGTATTGGTTTGCTGCATCACACAGGTGTCCATGGTTTCAGCTGTTTATGGTTAACTTAATTAGGCAGTAATTATATTTAGTATTTAATTTCCTTGTCTAAGATGATACTGATTCCAAAAATAGGCTTCACATGTTAGCTTTTAGTCTTTTTCTTATGGACCTATTGGTGTCACTGACTTCAGTACTGCAGGCCTTTCATGGCAGTGGCATCTTGGGAGCTCATTGTTCTCCAAATACAATACATTTTACATTAAGAGGGAGTCCTCTGTGCAAACTGAACTGCTACAGTGCTTAATATTTAGTGTCTTGTGGGTCACAAAATAAAGATGTTATTCAGAAATGGAGAATAAGGGGAGACTAAACTGAGAGTTGGATACCACTTGTCTAAAGAAGGTGATGCCTTCAGAACGCTATTCAAGCTGTGAGGAAAAACTTGTGGCAATTAAGTAACAAGGTAGTGATGAAAGGGAAGCTAAGGTTATACAGTTTTGAGATTAATGAAAATGAGCATGTAGGTATGAGATGACCATGATTAAAGAAAAAAACAAATCCAAAATTAAAATACATTCAAGAAGGTGTCTAGGGAAGCATTATGATTGTGTTCTTTTTCCATAGATAGATATACAGAAAGAATAGATGCATGTATAACCATGCACTTACATATTCAACAGTTAGTAAATTTTTTACAGTTAAATACAGTAGAATAATTCTGGTCAAAGGGACTTCAGGAAATTACTAGGCCCACCTGTGCTCAAAGCTGAGCTAATTTCAGTATTACATTAGGTTGCTCAGAGAACTGATTAATAACTTCACAGTTAATGAGGGTGACACTTTAAAAGTACTCACAGCTGAAATACTGGAGATTAATTCTAGGTGCCCTTAGTTATTTTTGTTTAATAAAGGACAGGTGTTTTCCTTAAAATAACACAACATTAGCTTATTGCAATTGTTGTTTTAAAAAACAAGTGCCTTTAAAGCAAAGAGAATTTCCAGGCCTTGCAGTCATAAGACAAATGAGATTCCTATGTTCCACCCTACTGCAAGCTGACTGGAATGCAGCAAAGCATAGGAAATTAATATTATTAGTATAATATTGCAGAAATATGTGATCAGATTGCATTAAACCGGTTTCTGAGTTCTCTGTCATTTCTAGGTCTACAGGGTAAAGCAAATTTGGTTGTTTAGGTTTTTTCTTTAAAAAACCCCAAACTTTTACACCAAATAGGGGTTAGGGATATATGGTGTTGAAAAGGTGTAAAGTTTAATGCACATACAACATGTGTGTTTCTTAAACTCTTTGTTGTCAAGGAAAAACATTCAGGATAGAACTTCCCCCTCTCACCTCACCCATGCAAGAATCCACTTATTGTGCAACTTGGATTTCAATTTTTATTCTAGAATTGTCACTGCATAATATGTTAAAGAGGGAAAAAAGACCATGCAAGTAGAAAATTAACAGTCTGGAAATTACATCTATGTTAAAATAGGATATTAGCCAAAGTACTGATTAAGGCTTATGTATTAATTTAAGTCAGAGTTAAGGAGTATCACATTTAAAAAAAATACGTACTTTAGCTGTTGTTGGTTGTTCTTCCAACTCATCTTGGTTTTGGTGAGTATCTTGCTGTGGTTCATATCCTTCATGAGTGGAGCAATTTCAAATGTACTTTCGTCTAAGAGATCACTTGTTTACTTAGAGACATCAGGAATATAGTATTTAAATTTGGAAAAATCCACATTTTTGATTGTTGAGAAAAGCTATACCTACTCTGAAGAGGATTCCTTCTTTTAATCAGAGTCTGAAGCCAGCCTGCAGTTGGTGGTTTGTTTCTGCCTGGAATCTTGTGACTGTTCAGATTCTGGAACCCCTGTGTTTCTACCTGATCTCCCAGTATCTGTAACACTCAGTCCTCCACTTACGGTTTCGAACTAGTTACTTTATGAGTTGACTTAGTGTGTGTTTGAATAGACATTCCAGCTTTATCTGAGGAAATTAGTCTCAGCCTCAGGAGGTAATCTTCTGTTCAATGTCCAGATGCTATAAAGCCCATCAGTTTTCAGCAGTCAGAGTTCAGTTTGCCTTGCTACTTCCTCTTTTTCATATGTCTTTCTGAAAACATCCATCTGTTTTGGATGTTTGTCTAAAATTGCCAGGTTTTATGGTTTCTTCTTTGCACAGAAATACATAAGAGAAAATCCACTTGTTAAAATAAATTTGTCTTTGCATGATGAAGCAGCAGATTGAGTGAGGATGTGCTCTACGGATGGAAGCTGAAGAGATGCATGGGAGAGCAATGGAAAGGCTAATGAGGGTCCACAACAATGCCATGCATATGATAGGGAATAGGCAGGAATCGGACATCTGACCAGTAAAATATCACAAGTGCCTTGAATTTCTTGATCTGTTTTGTTTTGCATTTGTAGGAGAGGTAACGCCAGGACTGTCACAGGTGGAATATGCTCTTCGCAGACACAAACTGATGTCGCTGATCCAGAAAGAAGCCCATGACTGGAATGGATTGGACCACACAGTGATTCTGCTATCCAACCCCACATACTACATGAGCAATGACATCCCCTACGTTTTCCACCAGGATACTAACTTTCTGTACCTCTGTGGGTTCCAGGAGCCTGACAGCATCCTGGTGCTGCAGAGTATTCCTGGCAAAGCGCTGCCCTCTCACAAATCCATACTTTTTGTGCCCCGGAGAGACCCAAGCCGAGAGCTGTGGGACGGGCCCAGATCAGGCCCAGATGGGGCAATTGCTCTCACAGGAGTAGATGAAGCTTACACCATCGAGGAGTTTAGACATTTGGTGGCCAAGCTGAAAGGTAACAAAAAATGGAGGGGGAATGAGATTAGATGTGGCTTGGAGGATCTGAATGGTTTGGAGAGTGCTCTGTGACACCAATTCGTCGTGTATTATTGTGAACTTGAGAAGGTGCAGGGGGTATGACAGTATGACAAAGCTGAAAGTTCCTGTTAGCTTCTTGAGGGCCATCAATGGAAATTTAGATTTGAAAACAATAGTTTTTCTTTTGCTCTGTATTTCTTGTGTACCCATGTGAATACCAGCATGTACATCTGTGAAACATAAGGAACAGGAAAAGCAAGAGAGCATTGCAAAACATGTTACTGTTTCAGTCATGTCTTTTTGCTGACAAAGCCAGAATTTGATGAAGTATAAGAAACTTGAAGGTTTGTGGGTTTTTTTACATAATAGACTTGGGGAATGATCCACACAAGGGGATTGTTAGTCCACTTACCTTTTTTAGCTAGATATTGACTTGCGCTTGAAATATGAACATTGCTGTCCTTTAGTCCTGTTGCTCTGCATCTAGCATCACAGTGTAGTCCCAGTACTTATAATCCAACATGAACTTAAATGCATTATAAAATGAAGGCTTATGACAGTATAAAAAGGGCAAGTGCTTGGAGGATTACAGAAATAAATAGTGAATTCTAGAATCTTAAATACCATTTCAAGTTCTAGTTATTCTGTTCAGAAAAGGATATATTGAAAATAGAAAAGTCACATAAAGGGCAACAAGGAGAATAAAAAGTATGGAGTGTGCGTGAGCTAAATGCTGGACAAACTTGCTCAGTTTGAAAAGGAGAAAATGGAAGGTCAAGTATGAGAGATGTGTGTGGTTATGGAAAGCACAGAGGGGGATGAGTTGGAATAGTTAGTTGCTATTTTTCATAATTTACACCTTTTAAGTTGTAGATCATTCATGGAAAGTTTGGAATATCAGAAGTATGAATGGATTCAAAAGTTCTTGGTTCTGTTGGGGAGAGGTCCATGAAAAGCAGTTAGTCACTGTTAAGAAGATGCAGCCTTGAAATGAAGAAACCAGGAGTAGGGAGGATGTGCTATGAGAAATACTCTTTCATAAGTGCTCGTTTTCTTAGAGACTTTATATAGACACCTGCTAATGGCTACTGTCACTAAAGAAGGAGGGCCTAAGAGGACATTAGCGGTGACTCAGCATGACTTTTCTACTCATGCCCATTTAAAATGTGCCTGTGGGGAGAATGTGGGTGCAAGCTCTTGATGTTCTAAATAAATTTCTACATAGGTAAATATATTTGTCCTCAGTAAGTTCATCTTCTCTGAATGCCTGAAATAAGCAGGTGTTCCCCAAAGATATTCTGAAGAATAAGATAAGACCATAATTGTGTGTAAAGGGTAAAAGGTAAATTGCCTTACAGCATCGTGTGGGACATGCTAAATGAGAGGACGATTCAGAACATGCACCACTGCTGTGCAGTGGCTACCTAGCTTACACAAATGCAACTTTGCTAGGCGAACTCTGGATAGGTCTGTGCAAGATACATATATTCAGTGACAGTTGTAAAACTCAATACTTCCATAAAGCGGGGATTTATTGAATCTGCATGCTATGAATGGGTTATCTTCCAGATTTTGAAAAGACTGCTGGTATCTTGTGACGGTGGAAGTGCCTATATGGTCTGTAAATGTAGATTCAGAGGAAATTAATTTCTCAAATATAGCAACAGGTCTAGTTTAGGAGGAGTGAGTTTCTTTAGTATGGGGAAGATGTGACTACATTTATTTTCATCTGTCTCAGCTTTTGTTTTGTGTTCTAGGTGAGTCAAACATTGTTTGGTATGATTTGATGAAACCAGTGCATACAGAGCTGCACTTCAACTACATGCAGCCCCTGGCTGAGATAAAAGCTCGGAACAAAAACCACATCCAGGGCATCCGACATCTAGTGCAAAACCTTCGGCTAATCAAATCTCCTGCAGAGATTGAAAGGATGAAGATAGCTGGACGGGTGACAGCAGAGGTATGGGATCATGTGCTCTCCAAACTAACCAGTGCATTCATTTAAAGAAGAAAGGAGAGAGGGCTGCTGGCAGGGTCACATGGGTTGGGAGGATGGCTTTGGTCTATTCTGCTAACGAACTGCTGTGTTGCAACCACCTCTAGGCCCAGCTCCATCCATGTGGCAAGTGAGGAATCGGAAGACTGCTTGGACTACCAGCTTCTCTGTTAGTGTAACTCCTGCGAAGACAAGCCAGTAGCTGTTAGACTTTGTTTCAAAGTGTCTTAGTTTAACCCCAGCCAGCAGCTGAGCACCAGGCAGCTGCTTACTCACTCTTCCCTTGCAGTGGGATGGGGAAGAGAATTGAAAAAAAGTAAAGCTCGTGGGTTGAGATAAGAACAGTTTAATAACTAAAACAATTTAGTTGTAAGAATAGTAATGAAAATTAATATAGCAGAAAGGGAAAGAAAATCCACAAAAAAGACAAGCAATGCCCAGTGCAATTGCTTACCATCTGCTGAGTGATGCCCAAGCAGTGATCCATCCCCCCACAGCCAACTCCCCTCCCCCACCCATTTTTATTTTGAGCATGATGTCCTGTGATATGAAATATCTTTCTGGCTAGTTCAGGTCAGCTGTGTTGACCGTGCTCCTTCCCAGCTTCTTGAGCATCTCCTCTCCAGCTGGCATCTCCTCTCTGGCTGAGCACAGGAAACTGAAGAAACCTTTATTTAGTATAAACACTGCATAGCAACAACTAAACATCAGTGTTTTATCAACATTATTCTCATACTAAATCCAAAACACAACACTGTACCAGCTATTAGGAAGAAAATTAACTCTGTTACAGCCAAAATGAGGACAAAAAGCAATATCTGTTCAGGAAAAACAGTAGCCTCTTCACTTTCTTTCCAGCTTTCCCTCTCCTTGCCTACACCATTTTCTTTCCCATTTGTCTAGTTGATTTTGATGAAACATTTTTTGTGAACACATTGCCTGCATATGTCTCCATATTCCCCCTTCTCCCTCAAATACCTTTTGAATTTTGTTGGCCAATCTTAAATCTGACTGATTCCTCAAATGCAGTTATGTTTTTGTAAATATTATTAAAATAGATAGCTATGCCTCTCTTTCCTATTTGGCTAGTCCTTCTCTCAAGGAAAAGCTGCGTAAGGCACTCCTATTATACACAAGCAGCTCCTAGGTGAGACAGCTTGTAAAATGCCAACCCATGGCATCAGCTTCAATCATCTAGTCCTTTTTCAAACACAGAGTCAATCAGCCTCTAAATACTTCCATGGGAAACAGAGCTTGATTGGTTCTAGTCTTGATAGCACTCTGCATTTTCAGTTTTGTCTGGTTCCTGTGTTCTGGGCCAGCTGATTTGAGGCCTTCTGCAAAAGTCAGCAGTTAAGAAAACAACCAACCAACCAAAAAACCTATCAAACTTCCTTCAAGTTCAGGCTCCTTTGCTAACCAAAAGTCCCTTCTTTTTCATAGGCTTTCATAGAGACAATGTTTGCCAGCAAATCCCCAGTGGATGAAGCCTTTCTGTATGCAAAGGTGAGTACTTTGTGGTTGGAAGTGAGATAGAACAGGTGGATGGTTTTTGTCCTTCCAGGAAACTAGAAATGTCAGATCTCTTCCTAATGTTCCTCCCACTTTAGCCCATTTCTCCTTCCCTCCACTCTTGTGATTCCTAGGATGTGCAGAAAAGTCAGTGTGAGGACTTCTTCAGCCGTACTTCTCATGCCCTTATTGAAGGCACGTAGTGGTTGTCTGTCTGCTATTGATGTCTTTTTCTACCATATTTAAATAAAAAAACAGCTAAACAATCAGAGATAGTTATCTTATTCTATAATACACTCCTATTGTACAGAATTTAAGTAGTTATTACACCTCTTTCTCTAGACTCCAGCCTCTTACTACAGCAGATTATCACAGCTATCTTGAAGCAGTGTAAACGCTTCTCAGTAATAAAATGAGGACTGGGTGGCCTGCACGTTTGGTAAGGAGTTTTGTAACTAATTGTAGTGAGATGCCTGAAAAACATCAGCAGGATTTGACCCTCTGTTATGACATAGATGGGCCTGTGCTTATGTGGCACTGAGCAGGTACCGGCTGAGAAAGTTTAATTAGAGGGTATTTTGCTGATCAATTTTTCCCTCCAGGTTTAAAAGCTACTTTACTAGATGTAGGCATCCTGGAGAGTTCTGTCTCATGTGGGTTTGGTAATTATGCAGAATACATTATATTAATATATTGAGTATATAGAGGATCCTTATAAATTTAAGTCTGTTCATTTCTATACTTTCATCAGCTTCATCATTTAAGAAAAGTAAAGATCTTGAGGCTTACAGTGCCCTTTTTTTTTTGAACCTTCTTAGTTCAACAGTCACGAAAATAGATGCTGCTTCAGATATGCTGGTGCTTTGTCATTTTAAAAGACAACAACAGAACATGACTGTTGTCATGCTGGCATTTAGGAACTTTGAAAATCCACAAAGTCATATGGCAACTAAGAGCATTAGTTTGTACAAGAACAAATCTTCACCTGGATTTATGACAACATCATGAATGTTTAATATGGTATTGAACAGTTTGCACCAGAAAGAGCTTCCATGAGACCAGATGCAGGCTTGAAACACTCTCTTGAAAAGTGAATAGTTCTGTATATTTTTTCTCCAGTGTTCTTGTAAAACCTTTGAGGCTGTTTTCATTTCGTGCTTTCCAGTTTCACTTTGTGTTGTACAAATTAAGAAAAGATTTGTAGGACATGAATTACTTTAGCCTCAGGGCAATTAATCACCTGACTCACCATTAACAGTCTCATTCTCTCTGAATTGGTATTCCAGTTTGAATTTGAGTGTCGGGCTCGTGGTGCTGACATCCTGGCTTACCCCCCTGTTGTTGCTGGTGGCAACAGATCAAACACTTTGCACTATGTGAAGAACAATCAACTCATCAAGGTAAACTGTATACTGTCCAATAACTTTCAAATGCAGTTCTGTGACACTCTGTCCCCATTTGTGTCCCCTAACTGCTCTTTGTTTTGATTGAAAAGATCAAAACACTCAAATGTGTATTTTCAAGTGAGCAGGCAAAATGAATCCTGTCCTGGTTAGCTTTACTGTCAGCAACAAATTAACTTTCTCTTTCACTTCTGTTTGCTGCACTATTTTCTGAACAGTGGAACTACTTTCATACTAGCTTGTAAATAACTTCATTCAGCTAACATGCCTGCTTACACACCATGTGCATCAGTGCACTGTGCTGGGTGGGCTGCTAACCTCAGCAAAGAGAGGGACCACTGCAGCAGGCAGAGTGAAGGCACTGTGTGTGTGGGTCTTCTGCTGTCACTTGAATTGCTTGGTATTGCTTTGCAGCATGAGGTGCAATAATATGTTCCTGCTCTGGTGAAGTTGGAAAGTATTTTGTCTAGCAAAGCAGGGAAGGGGGGAGCAAGGAGGAAAAGCATCAGCATTAAATGTTGAGAGCTGGAGTAGATGGCTGTAGGTAAATTGGCATCTCTTATTTTGGAGATTCACATCGATTTGAACCGTCTCCAGCTTTCCTGACAATATAGCTTTAGATTCAGTTAAGAATTTTCAGGAGCAGTATTCCTGCTCTACTCATGATTCACTTTTTAGAGAAGCATTTTTCCTCTGTCTTAATGCAGGATGAAACTTTCCCACTAGCATTGTCTTTTCTTGAAGCTGGCATGCTAGCAGACCTTGAAATGATCTGCAAAGACAGACATACAAAAGATATGACAGGCTGCTTTTGGCAGAAAGAAGCCTTCTTTGTTGTACTGTCATCCAAGGTCAGGCATGCTCATATAACTCCAGTTGCTTCTGTTAAAGTTGTTCAGTTACATGGCTGTCATTTGGTTTTTTTTTTTCAAAACTGTTAAGTGGGAGGTTAAACCAGAACTTGACTCTTTCTTTTCCTTTTTGTGCTGCTTCCTACAGATCTTGTTGCCAAACAGGCTAACAAAGTATCTAATTTAGAAGGTATCTGAAGGCTCCTTATGACCTCGTGTGGTCTTCATTCGGTCCACTACTTGGTGGACCAGCTTTGAAGAGGAAAGGATGAAGAACATAAGGCACTTACTGGACAATCAAACCTCAGGCTGAATTCCCTTAGGCAGTAAATTGTTACTTAGTTTGTTTAATTGCTTGGAAGAGGGCAGGTGCTATTGTTTCATATTTTGGTTAAAGAATTGAACCAGCTATTCTGAAAAGGTTAAAGGTACATTTTAAATGGATAATGGCCTGTCTACTCAATGGGATAGTGTCGTAGTACGACAATATGCCGTACACGACAAGATTCTGAAGGTGAGTTGAGACGGTCCTGACATACACACAGATCGTGCAGTGGTGGTCAAAAGAGATAAATTTATTTGCAATAGGCCAAGCAGAAAAGGTAGGAAATCATAAGTAAAAAGCTATATACAAGAATGGCTAGCTACCACTGCTCTATTGTTAGCAAGCATCTTTTATACCTTTAAAGAAAGGATAATAACCAATTAGTAACTAACTCCTTAATACACAAAGCACACCGATGAATTAGCAAGTGACACTTACATATACAAATTATACTAACCAATTAAGAAGCAACACTTATTAGGTAAAAACAACTACCATAAATGGGGATAAAAACAGTGCACTTCAAAGAAATGTGAATGTGATAAGACTGGCGCTGTGTGGTGTGGGAAGGATAAGATGTTAAGGCTATGTAGGGCGTCAAGGCCTCTGTGTGCAGCTGCAAGGCTCCTGCTAGCTGACTCCCTCTTTGTGTCCCAGGCTATCTAACTTCATTCTTGTGAGAAACTGACCTCGGCCTTGTCCAGCCTCCCCTCCGCTAGGACCTAGACCCTACAGCCCAGAATACCATACCACAACAATTCCCCTTTTTTATTTTATTAGAATACCACAACAGGATAGATCTACTTACTGCTAGTTAACCTAATACTGTGTGTTTGTGGCACTTAAATGTACACAGTGATAGTAGCTATCACTGGATATAGTGCTAGCAGTGAAATTCTGCATCATATTTTTTCCCTTAATGTGCTAGAATTATTTGTTATCATTCCACATCATGGCTGCTGGTACAGTCGTGGATCTGTGGAGTGAACCTCTGTAAAAGGCCTCAGATTACATGCAGTGTAAATCCTTGGAGAATTTAATCCAAACTTTTTGAGATCTTACTGCTTAGCCCCTTTAAAGAGGGAAAGCAAGGCAGTGATTTTGTTCCTGGCCTTTTGTCTTTTCTGCATGGCTTTCTGGAAGAAGTGAAGTCAGTGATTTAACTGACATGGAACAGTTTTGCTGAAATGAATTTGAGGTTCATATCTCAAAAACACTTTTCTTCATCACCAGATAAGATTCTGAAGTGTATCTTAGAACAGTCAAAGTCCCAGAGGAGAATGGGAAGGATGGTACAAGCTATTCAGTAGTGCATTTGCAGTAGTGATACACTGTCAGAGAAGTAGTTTTACTGGGTCCTTCTACCTTGTGACAAAGCTAAATCTTTATCTGGTAGTGAGGAAAAAAATGTGATTTTGTTACAAAACCGTTCTACCTCAGTCACTGGCAGAGAACTTCTAGTGAAGGGAGTCACTGGTTTAATTTGCTGCAGTAAGCAATTGAGATGTCAATGGGACTGATGTCTCAGAGTACAGAATAGTTCAAGAAAGATGGTGGTTTTTTGTTTGTTGTTTTTTTTTTTTTT
>VWZX01002922.1:31430-55261 GCA_013399015.1 Galbula dea | reverse complement strand
GTCTGGGCTGGTCTGGTGGCAGCAAGCGGGCCGGGGCAGAGGGCGACTTCTCGCTCCCTTCACTGAGCCGGGCGCTCGATTCTGTACAGGCGCGGCGGGAGGGGTGGGGTGGTGACTGCGGGAGACTTGGCATGCCTCCGGCCAATGGCTGAGGCAGGCTGGTGCATGTGCCGTGGAAGCTGGCCAATCATCGGTTGCGGCTGTCGTGGGCCACGCGGGCGGGAGGAGGGAAGTCTGAGGGGGTTGCCCCTGTCAGGGGGTTCAGCTGCTCACGGTGCTGCCAGTTGTCGGCTGCTCCGACAACAACCGACAAGTTGTCGGACAACAACCGCTGTTCGCGGTTGGGCTGTGCCGCGGCGCGCGGAGCCTCAGAGCACCTCGGCCCAGGGAGTAGGGTGGAGTTCTGCCTCCTCGTCGTCCCGGCCGCTGTGGCCCAGCCGGCCGAGCTGCCTTATGTGCCGCGTAAGACGCTTTGCACAAGTTTATGTGGTTGATTTTTAAAGACTTCTCCAGAGCAAGCCATAACAACGTCTATGTAGTTACCAGATGGTCTCCCGTCACCCTGGCTTTGTCTGCTTCCCCAAACCGGCCATGATACTGCTTTCTGTCCAGTGCTAATAGTTTGTCAACTGGGTAGTGGTAATAGGCCAAGCCTCTTACAGGAGGATGCTGAGGAAATAGGGAGGCTGCGTGGATTTGTACAAAGGTGGAATCTGAGGAAAAATGAGCCCTGGGGTGGATATCAGCAGACATTTCCAGTGATTCCTGCTTGTAGATGTAGTTTGAAATGTAGCTGTCATCAGTGACGGTGAAAACCTTTAGCTCTGTACAGGGCTTCAGGTCTATGCAGAAGGAGGTGTTTGGATGACGTGATTGCTTGTTGTTTGGAAACAGGGACAGATATAATAGCACATGAGAGGAGTAGGAAGCAGCAGCTTTTATGTGTCAGTAGCATTCCTCCTCCCCAGCAAGCTACCAAGGTGTATTTGTTGCATGTGTGACTCAATACAGGTCTATGGGTCGCAAGAGTAGCTTATGTTGGGACAAGAGGTGAACAGTGTGGAAAACGTAAGAGTGCTGGGAGCTTTTGTTTTAGCTTCCTTCAAGTGTGGATGAGGTCCTTGAGAGAGGAGTACCTCAGCCAGATGGCTGTCTACAGTTGAAGCTGGGAGATGGGTGGGAAAAATGAGATCAATACTGACCCATTTCCTAAAAGATCTAGTAGCATTATGATGACTTTTTCTGTCAGTATTAATGAAAAAATTGAAGTGCTTATCAGAATTGGTAGCGTTTATCAATCCTTGGGATTCTGCATTCTTTCAGAATCCCAAACTTAGGGGAAGCAATGAAAACACTGAGACAGAAATAGAACACAGTAAAGAAAATTTACTGTAGTACAGCTGATACAATAATATTCTGAAGAAATGGAAGGGAAAAAAAATCTAGACTACTTAAGTAGTAAAAGATTATCCTGGCTACCAATATGATTTTGGGTTGCTTCATATCTTGAAGGCAAGCTTCTCTGCATAGCTTCTCTTAAAGTCCTCATTCTGAATCATTTTGCTAAACCTGCCATGGAAATTTGTAGCCAACCCTTCTCCTGAAGTAGTGTGGGACAGAGATTTTGTTGTTGTTTTTATTTTATAAACAAAGTCTTTGAAAGGTTAATTAGGTAGTACTTTCACATTTTTATATTCAGCCTTGCTGGTAGGTCATTGCCTAGTAACTTTTTTGCAGAGGAGATTGTTCAGGAGTCCATTAGAGGTGATTTTACTTTTTCCCTACCTACTCTGAGGTGGGGCTTTTGTCTGATTACTAAAAGAATTGTTGTGAATAATGGAAATTCATCATAGCAAAATGGCATCTGGATTGGACTTTCTGCAAGGCACTGCCCTTTCCATCAGAAGTGAGGGTGTGTCAGCTGCATCCTTGCATCTGGATCTTGAATAGAATGCAGATGTTTGTATTTGTTTCACAAAATGGTGGACTATGGGTGTTACCTTGTGTCTGAAATTGGAAGGATACATTGAGCCTGGGAAGTTTGTGAGAGAAATGTACCACTGCTTCCTGGTAACCAGAACTGGGGATAAAGAATTGCTCTGGACTTCCAGGATTTTTTTTTTTTTTTGTAATACCCCAGCTTCTCCATTTAAAAAATACATGGGGTCTTGAGGAATAACAAGAATTTCTCTATGATGTAAACTGAATCAAATTATGTTTTTCTTTTCTTCCCTCTTCTCTCTAGTGGAATGCAGTAGCTCTATGGGCATGGGACATTGTGGTTGATAACTGTGCCATTTGCAGAAACCACATTATGGATCTATGTAAGTAAATGATGGGGAAGACAGCTGACAGTTTTGACTTGTACATGATGCACAGCTGAAATTTCCTCTGTTGAGGGTATAATTCAGCAAATGCATCTTTTAGTTAGGAACTAAGTCTTCACAGTGCAAATACTAAGCTCTATTTTATGTAGTGCTGAAGTCCGGTAATCTTTTTTTGTGACCTCTGTCACCATGCTGCTTTTCCCTCACCCTTTTCTTGACAAGAGTAGAATCACCTGGTACCACATTTACAGGGGAGATGATATTGCTGACTGTATTTTGGATACAAAGAGGAGTAATAATAAAAAGCCAGGAGGAACTGAGGTTATTCAGTTGACAGCTATTGCTCACAAAGAGAGGAATTAGATTTTAAGAGTTGGGGATGTTGCTACGGCCATCGACTTTCTGATGACACTCATTAGGATAAAATCTTGTTAACACTTTCTATATCTGTCACAGAAAGACATGGACCAGTGACTTAATTTGACTCCTCATTCTACAAAAGCTACCTTGCATAAATAAGTTAGTTAATGTTATGGGGAATTTTGTAGCCACCTAGAGCATTAAATCTTCATTTACAAAGGGAGTAATCAAAAGCCTAAATCAAAACCAATGTGTTGCTAATATTTTTTTGCTGTCTAATCTCAATGTTTCAATTATCAAATGTGCTTGCTATATAGGAAAATAAAGTGATAATGGAATTAAGTATACGAATTGCTCTCATGAAATAGGTGTGCATGGAGTCACTGGTTTCAGTCCCTTAAAGGACTGGTAATGAGTACAAAACTTTTTTTTTTTCCCTCAAAACTGACAAGATACTGTTGACAGCATAATTATTTGTCTTGTTCCAGTCATGAGGGACAGAAAACCTTTTAATATATTCCAAGATAGAAATTTGCCTTATTTGCCTATAGTACTAAAATGGGAAGATTGTGGAACCAGCCCAAAGCAAGAAGCAGGTACATGGAGATAGTTTTGCTGCGCTTTGTTTTTATGCCGTCACCCTTGGAACTCCTGGTAATGGGAACTTACTTTCAGTAAGCCTATATGAAAATAAAGCATTTCAGAAAAATGAGACCTCAAGTTTATAGTAACAACTAGTGAGAGAGGCACCTGATTTTACATCATATTTGAATAATAATTACAAAACTACTTTGTTTTTATTTCTTTAATGAAGAGAAAACACACTAACACAGCTGAAAATGGGTTAAGCAAGTTTACTGCTTTGCTTTGGGACAGATATGTTTGTATTTTGATATATTGGACAGGAAAGCATATCACTGACAGGCAAATGGGATTTTAAAGATTTGTTAGAACATAAGTTATATTTATAGAATTTATAAATGTATAGAATATATAAAATCCTGTAATTCAAGATACTTATTCACAGTAAGTGGGATATATTGTAAGATAGGGATGCTGGTGTGTTTCATTCTATGAATCTGCCTCAAAATTATGGTGCCTCCCATGACAGACCAAATACAGTCTGTCTGTATTAGTCTATGCTTGCTGTTTTTTATAAATAGCAGCTAGGGCATGCCAGGATGAAGAAGAGGTATGGAGAAACTGGAAGGAGAGTGGGCAGATGTTATTTTCCAGTAATGAATTTTGTGTGTCAGTTCTTAAAAAAAAAAAGCATCCTACCAAATGGAGGTGGGGCTGAGAATGTATAGGTAGATTAAGAAAAACAGTGAAGGCACAGATAATTTTTTGGGTTTTTTTCTTTTTTGAGTTGCTCAAGCATAACATGTTATTAGTTTGGGTATAGGCAATGTTATGAAAAGCCTGGACTCCAAATGATAGACCAATATTGACAGTATACAGAGTAGAAGGAGTATCTAAATTGGTGTTTCAAGACCAGTGTTGGCTCTGGATTTAGTTACTTCCTTGTTACAGCTTGTTAATGTTGTTAAACAACACTTTAATTAGATTTTCAAACATAAGATGTGAAGTGATTGGAAATTGAGGAAAAATTAATAGTGTGTGCAGGGAAGAACAACACAAGATTCAATTTGATAAAATGCTGGATACAAATGTCTTCCTCTCCTAGTGATGAAGAGAAACCTTGAAAGGGAAAACATTAGAAGAGTGATCAGTAATGCCAGCCATGCCAATGGAACATTGTTAACGTTATGAAATCAGGCATCAATGGAAAGGTGTCATGCAGTTCTCCTCATGAGTGTACATTATGACTCAGTAATAATACGGTGAAAGGATTCCCTTTGCACTCTATTTCATTTCTATTCAATGCACAGAAGGAATGAGTAGATTTTCAATGTTTTGATTTCATTCTTCTCTGGGAAAAAAACAGGTCCTATTTAGATTTTACTTGAGGAATGTTCTTGATTTCTTCAAAGGCTTGCTTTCTGGTGCTGTCATTACAGCATGGTAAGTTGGGAAGTGTTAACCAAATAGTATGTTTAGTATAGTGGATTACCTTATGGTCTAAAATGTAGGATGTAATATTGTACTAAGGTAACTGGCATAGTTTTGAACTGTGTAAAATGTGTCATCAAAATACTCTCTCCTTTCCTTGATATTAAGATGCCAAGTACCACATTTGTCATTCCAGCTTCACAAAGATAGATATATTGCATGGAATCCAAAGAAAAATCTCAGGATGATTAACAGCTTGAATGATTTTGGACTTCTGAGAAGAATAAAAGAACAGAACTAAGTAAATATAGTTTGTCAGGTCATAAGTAGGAGTGGAAGATGATAGCTGTGTACATGTATTTTGAGAGCGTGATACTAACAGGAAATACTGAGTGCCTTAGAGGGGGGTTATAAGTAGAAGGAATCGTATGATGCTATGATGTGGGGAACTTAGGATAGGTAGGAAAATCTGCAGGTAATTCCTAAGAAACTGAAGAGAATTGCACAGGGAGAATTCTGAAGTTCTTCTGAGGTTTGAAAAACTGAATTGAAGAGCTCATTCTGCATTTTGGAGTAATAGACTAGACTAGATTAGAATACAACAGCTCAGTTGGAAGGAACCTGCAATGATAATCTAATCCCACTATGTGACCATTTCAGGGCTGACCAAAAGTTAAAGCATGTTGTTAAGGGCATTGTCCAAATGCCTTTTAAATGCTGACAGGCCTGGGGCATCGACCACCTCTTTAGGAAGCATGTTCCAGTGTGTGATCACCCTCTTGGTAAATAAATGCTTCCTAATGTCCAGTCTAAACCTCCCCTTGGTCAGCTTTGAACCATTCCCGCGTGTCCTATCACTCGATCCCAGGAAGAAGAGATCAGCATCTACCTCTGCACTTCCCCTTCTTAGGAAGCTATACAGATCAATGAGGTTGCCCCTTTCACAATTATTTACAGGTATTTCAGGTTTTAGCTGTATCTTTCTGCCCTCACCTCCAGATACTCTGTCAAAAGCAAGGCATCAGAACAGTCACTCAGAATTCCTTCAGTACTTGTTACTGTCAGGCTCCTACCACTTCTTTTGGGTCAGCAGATGGTAAATAGCTTCTTTTTCTTTCAAAAGCCAGAATCATGAACTTTCATTCTCTGACAGAGATTGTTCCTTTGTTTGTTTTCTTTGTTGATATACTGTCCTTTTTTGGAAGTGAGGCAACTAGGAGACCAAAAAGTGCTTCAGCTTTTGGTAGGCCCTTTTTTGGCAGCCAAAGGTAGTAGTGCCAGCAGTAGTCTGTAGCTTGTTTGACGAGTGAGTTATATCTGAGTGTCCTGTTGGAAGGGCCTTACATCACCACCAAAAAACTCCTCCTCAGCTATTTCTGCAGAAGTTCATCTGTCCTCTTAAGCTTTTGATACTGGAATGTTTTAAACTATATTTGCTTGTTAGCAAATGTTTAAGTAACACTAAAAGGAATTTCAGTGTTGCTTTTTTTCATTGCCTAAACTACCTTTCTTCCCTCTCACTCTCAGTCAAAATACAGATGCCTTTAAAGCCTGGAAGAAAAAGAATCATACTGTGTTCCAAAGCATCCTCCTCACATGTTAGAGCCACTTTTGGGGGGGTGGAAAAAAAGACAAAATGACATAGAAATGAGCTAGATGGACTTGACATCTAACATGCCCAATATCCTGTTTCCAGCAGGGAAACAGGAGTAAAACAAAGTGAGGTATATTGTCCACTGGAATCTTTTCCTTGCTTTCAGCAGAGACTTTGTGAGTTAAAGTTTGCTTACCAGTTGACTTTTTTTCCTTCAAATTAATTTCCTCTCCTTTTCCTACTACTCATCTTCTCGCCATTCTCTGTTACTGTACAGGCTCATACCAAATATTTAAAACTTAGTATAATAAGCCCCATGATACTCAGCAAGACCATGAGTCTTTACTGCAGTAACAGTAAAATTGTAGCATCAATCTTGGATGTCAGCTTTTAAAAAAATGTCCAAAGTAATTGAAGATCTCCAGGGTTCTTGAGCATCTTCCATTTCCTTAATCAGATTTAGTTTTATTGCTGTATGTATTGAGGGCTTAAGGAATTAAGACATCAGACATTTTGGGTGCACTGCTGGATTTTGTTCTCTTTTACAGGCAGACCAGGGATTGAGCTTTGGTCTTCCTGCTGTGGTATGTGCTGTCTTGATGTAAACCCTGTAATAAATACAGGTTCGTTCAAATCTTGCAGAACAGTTGTTGCTACTGAGTTTCTTCAGGCCTCAGCCTTGTTTACAGTAGTTTCTTGTGACCGAGGTTAACTGATTTCTCTCACATATCAGGAAAAATGACCATTTCTCCTATTTTGTTCATCTCCACACCTGAGAGGGATGAATAGGACAGAGCAAATACAGATCACATTTTTCAACCACACCTGTCTAATTTGAAAGTTTTTGAGTCTTTAATTGGTGAATCCAATTTCTTTTCCTCTAAGCATATTTGGGCACACAAACAGTGATCAGAGAATTGAGGCTTATTCAGACATTTTCTTTGCCAGGGAAAAAAGATTCTGTAAAACAAGCAAGCAACAAGCCCATGTATTGAGTTCAAAGCTGGTCATACATGGGCATATCTTTTTAAATCACTTGGGCTTGACTTTTAAGACAGCATCCTTTAGCAGGAAGTAAAGTTTTGGTCTCATAGGGTTGTACTGCTGACTGTGGAAGACTTGGAAATACCTTTTTTATTCCTGAAGTTTCTTCTTGAGCTGGAGCAGAAGTGAATTGTTCAGGCTGTAGAGTGGAGAAGCAGGTTGCTAGATTTGTTTTCTCGGTACTGTTCTTCCTTCTTTCCTCAATCTGTCTCATCTCTTTCATCCGTGCCACCCAACACAAAAACACAAAATATAATCCAAGCCCATAAGAAGCCTTTATTGTTTTTGCAATTCTCCAGGGTACTCAGCTCCAAGGTACAAAAAGTTCAAAACATACATTTTTAATCTGTATTTCCTATTGTGTGTTTTGGGGAGGTACTTGCCTGTCACAAGAGTATAAAAAAAAGACAGGCAAACTCCAGCATTACATTAGTAAATTAATTTGTAAATATAACTGATAGTACATAATGTCTGACAAGGCAGTGAAATCTATCACTTGGTATTGCATGTCCATCTTCTACTCCTGCATATGTGTGTTTAATTTTTGTTTTCACAGGCATAGAATGTCAAGCAAACCAAGCATCAGCTACCTCTGAAGAGTGCACAGTTGCATGGGGTGTCTGCAATGTAAGGAAGACTGTTTTATTGTGGAGCTCACGTGTGGGGATTCTATCCTCTTTTTTTCATGACTCAAGAAAAAATGAGTTCTATAAAACATTTCAGATAATCCACTGGGGAAAAATAACTTTAAACACAATATATTTAGTAGAGTGTGGAAAGGAGAGAGAGAAGGGAAAAAAAAAAGGAAGAGTGAAAGTTGGAGAAGTGTAATACAGAAGACACAGAAGAGAAGGGAGATAGACATTTACCCTCCCCCCTCTTTTTTGTAAAGAATAATAGATCTTTCATTCTGAGCATGATTTTCCTGATCAAGGTTCTGCTTGGGAGCTATGCCTTTTTTTTTACCCCTGGTAATAGGATTACCTCGATGTCAGCATGCTTGATTTGTCTTCATGCAGGCCGATTCAAGGAATCAGTATGGGGTAACTAGGTGATTTGTTTCCCATTTTGGAGAAAGATCAAATCAGTTCTAGAGTGTAATCTCCAGCTCTGATTTGTTGCCATATGCACTCCTTCATTCTTGGTCCCACCAGTATATGAACTCAAAACTTGCATAGCTCTTAGCTAGCCTGGGCCTGAGTTGGAAGGTAAAATTTTCCATAATGGAATAACTACCTGTTCTTGAGTCCCATCCTCCCTGTGCTGTGGGACTGAGTTACAGCATGGTAATGCTGGGACAGGATTATAAATGTTGCAATTCTGTTTGTAGAGAACAAGAGCAACTTTTTAAACCATGTCAGAGTATGCCAGTATCAAAATTACATTTTTGTGTATGAGAGTTACCACAAGTGGAACCTTGTTTTTAAGTAGCTGTATGGTGTATAGAAAAGGGTGTCCTTATGAAACATGTAATAGCTTTTTTTTTCTTTCTAATTTTGTAAGTTCCTTTTTATTCAGGCTTTGGTTTGTCCAGAAGACTGGCAGAAAGCATGTACACAGCATGTATACATACATATCATCCCTGCTACTCACTGTGAAATCCTCTTTCTTGTCATTCTGATTATGCTGCTTACCAGCATCTGCTCTGCCAATTTTAGCAGCTGCTAAACTGTATTCTCTCCTTCATCAGAAGTCAGTTGGTTACCACTGTATGCACTGTGGAGCAGGCTCCCTGCTGCAATTTTACTCATGTTCCCTTCTCTGAAAATGTGGATTGATTCTTTGGTGTTTACTAGTGAGCTGGCTGATTAGTCCTCCCCACCTTTGTGTGCATACACTTGCTACTCTATTCTTACCATGATACATTCAATAACACTTTTCACATTGAGATATGTTCATGTGTTCTGAAATGATGTGATCTGAACTTTCTCTTCCAGCATGCTTTTCACTTCCACTGCATCTCTCGCTGGCTCAAAACTCGCCAAGTATGTCCACTGGACAACAGAGAATGGGAGTTCCAAAAGTAAGTATCCTGCACAGGTTTCTAGATGAAAAATCCAATTGTCCTACAGTAAATAGCAATTATCCATGTCAGAGTAATTTCTCTCATTTGTGGGTCTGAGGGCAAAGTTCTCGTAGGGAAAGTTTTTTTTCTCCACCTTGCTGGATAGGGGTCTTTTCTTAGTCTTCCAGTGCAAAATGAGTTCTGAAGGAAGCCCAAATAGCTCTGGGGTAAGTGGTAGTTGTTAAAAAGTGGAAATTCTCTCTAAAGAATGGAGAGCAGAAGCAAAATGGAATTAACTGGAAGTGGACCCTCAGGTAAATAATGTACTGCCACATAAGCAATTTGGGTGTAGAAAATAACCTGAATTTAGCTACTTTTGTTCCAGAGCATTTCTTCTGAGGTGCCAGAAGTCTTCTTGAGTCCCTCTGTATCTTGATGATTTGTTTTGTAACTATAATAAGCTCAGACATTCATGCAGAATTATTATATAATTTATACAGAATTAGCTGATTTCCTAGCATCTGGAAGTCAAATGTCCATGCAGCCATTGCTACAGCCTTGGCCCATGTATTCATAATCACTGTACTCTTTATTTTGTTTTGTGATTTTTGAAGGTCTGCTGTTAGAATAATAACAGGAGATCCATGGATGGGGTTTTGAAGGGTGGTTGTATTTTGGGAGGTAGTTGTACATTGAGAGTCATTAGGAAGTTTGCTTGTCATTTTGCACCATTTATCCATGGGTCTTTTCTTGACTGTGAATTTTCCCTCTCTCCATGCCCTTTAAAAAAAATTAGCGCAGATTAAAACAAAGCAAAAAAGATGCTATATGTTCAGAATTGTCTTTGGGATCTGTTTCACAGTCAGTTGGACCAATCATCATTGACATGACAGCTTGAGTACCACAGTTTTGATATTAAGATGTTTTAATGAACAATTAATGAAAACTGAACCCATATTGCCTGGGTAGTGACTAAATATCGCATGGGCAGCATGATGAGGTGGAGACATGAATGAGTATATTCCTATAGGTGTTCATTAATACGTGTGGGGTATAGCAAGCTTGGGCCTTGTTTTCACGCAGGATATGTTTGAAGTGAGACTCAGTGATGATACTGAGGGTCTGTTGCATGTGGCAGTGTGGATTTCTCAGGCTCTCTTCTAACAAGTATCTGAATAGACTTTTGGGGGAGGTGAAATGTGGAGAACTTCCTAAGGTTTCCACAGCAGAGCATGTTATTACCTTTGTGTTAGAATGAGAATAAATCTAGCAGCACTAATATGAAACACAGTTTTTAAAAAGCATTAAGATATTCTCTATTTGCAGGTATGGGCACTAGAGAGATGGTCAGCATGCTTCTTGTTCATCGTCAGCCTCAGTTGTTCTTGTCACTATGGGTTTGTTTTAGCAACTTAAAATATCAGTAATGTATACGATTCTTCAGTATTTGTTGTATACCATCCAATAAAACCTTGCTGGAGCTTCCTGTTGAAGTTTTATGTCTTGTATTCAGGAGTGGGCAATCAGTGAAAGAGGGAGGAGAATTATCTGCCAACTGGGGACTTAAGCTAGGCAGCTCTTAAGCTGGGCAGCTTTGTCCCCATGCCCAGTTTTTGACTGTGAGCTCGGTCTTACTCTGACACAAATGAGAACCAGTCCTGTGATTCACTGAGGTCAGCAGTAAGCTCCCTCGTGTAGTGCAATGGATGCAGGACTTCTGACTAATTGTAATTGATGCAAATAGCATTTTGTGTGGACATGCTTTCTTGCAGTCAAGTTGAAATGATCTATATAATTAAGGGTTGTGTCATTATTAGAAACTACTCTCTCTTACTTTTGCTCTTGGGTTTGTCTAGACCAACTCCTCTGCAGCTGAAAATTTCACTAACTCTTCCCAGTTCCATCTGTTTAGCTTGGGGGACACTAACTGAATGTAAGTTTTGTATCAATGCTCACAAAGCACTTTCATGTCTCAAGTGAAGGTAAACTCAGGAAATTCACATGCTAGATTTGCTGGAAAGCTAACAGTATGCACTGTGTGAACAAACTAATTCTCAGTTGACTTTCTACTGGTGTTTTCCCAGTTCAAGCCAAGCTGTAGTTCTTACTGGCCAAAACCTGTTACTCCGAAAACTACATAACGTTCTCTTTGGTGTCTCCTGTGCCAAAGAGCCTAGTATCCTCCTTACCACATCAAATTTTGGCCCCATTGTCAACAGCCTCAGCAGGTGCTGGGAACACAAACAAGGTCCAATAAATTCTTCCTGCTACAAGAGGCTATGTCACTTCATGTCAGCAATGGTAGGTAACAGCAATTTTTTTTTCATTGGCTGTTCATGATGCCACCTTTGGATCAACATTTTTTTTGATAGTTATTGAGGATGGGAAATTTGATAGCTGATGTTAAATATTAGTGTGTTTTAGTGATAGAGAATAAAGATGGTCACTGACAGAACCAAAACTTGCAGGTTTTTTGGTAGTTGCTGGGTCTTCCTTTAATCTGCAGGAAGCAAATGTCAGGATTATTTTACCAGCTAATGTCTGTGCTTGGAAATCATATTGTTTGCTGTTTTCCACCCTGAAGAAGAAAAAAGGAACAACTAGAATCAGTAGAGTTTAGATCTAGATGGTTTATTTACCATGTTTAGTTGGTAGAAAGCTCAACCTGAATTTGCAAGGTAGTTTTGGTGACAGAGGCAGGACTGGAACAGGAGAGGAGAGTGGAGGTGATCTCAACAGTGGTCAAAGCATTCATCCTGGCAGTCGGATATCCAGGTTAAATGCCATTCTCTGAAATTTGAACTCTCATTTAATGCCCTGTCCAGATGAGTAAAATGTCAGATGTCCCTCTTTATAATTGCCAATTTTGTTTACAGTGTTTGATTTTTCAGGGCCTGAATCCTAGGTGCTGACTGATTAGGGAATTTATTTCCTTAAGAACTTTATATTGGGTCCAGCAACATCATTGTGGTTCATCTCATTTTAGTTTGTGCATATAGCCCTAGGCATATGTTTTTGACTGGGGACAAACACATCAGTGCAGGCATTTCCCTCTCCTTTGTGGCTTCTGCATTTGCTTGAGGTTTTTCCTGCAAGAAGACTTTTTTTTGTATTTTTTTTTAATGGAACCCTTCAGTTGGCAAGATACAGGCACTCTCCCTCCTCTTTGAACCTCTGTTCTGCTGCAGTGTGTAAAGCCCTAACTGTTAAAATTTCAGATTGCTAGTGTAGCATCTGTCCGAACCTGGTTTTCCCAAATGGAAAGATATGGAATGTAAAGCAGCAATTGCTTACAGACGCAGGAAAGAAAATCCTTTTTAGAGCTGCTGGCCATTGAAACAGCTCTGCTGCCACTTCCCCTGTTGCAAAGGGCCCAAGCTCTATGATGGCCTGTGGCAGCTCCAGCACAGGACTACTGGCAGCCCCGTTTTCTACAGCACATTGAGGGTCCTGGGGAGGGAGGAAAACCTTCAGCAAACAACCTAAGAGAGAAGCTCTGCAACACAGGCAGTGTCGAGTGAAAGTAGGAGTGATCTATCCTATCCAAAGGCACGAAGCACCCCATTCCTCTGGGGCATGGTTGCTCGCTCAGGCTAACATTGCTCTGTCCTGACTTTTAAGGTTTGGCCTCCATCTCTGCNCCATTCATTCCCACTGCCTTTTTCTTTTTTCCAGAAGCAATGATTGTTTTCAAGTACAGCTTCCCCTTCTTGCAAAATACAGAG
This sequence comes from Galbula dea, assembly GCA_013399015.1. Classification (NCBI taxonomy): domain Eukaryota; kingdom Metazoa; phylum Chordata; class Aves; order Piciformes; family Galbulidae; genus Galbula; species Galbula dea. Next base: position 42,193 of record VWZX01002922.1, on the reverse strand, counting down.
AGCTTTTTTGGAGTGGAAGGAGGAATCAGACACATTTCTAAGCATCCAGGGGGGAGGGTAGGCATGCAGGGGAGAGATTATGACCACGTCAGTGTCATTTGCTCATCCTATAGATGGATGATGTGTCTAATCTGTGAACCCAAAAATAAAATCAGGAGAAAATGAGAGTTAAAACTGCAGAAAATAGCACAACCTGCAGCTGCCCAGCTTAGAGAAAAACAAATCAGTGGTAGACCTGCTGTGGAGCAGAAGGCAATTTTTACATTTCTAATGCTTTCCACAAGTTTGTCAGCTGAGGCAAGCTGCATAGCTGGGTAGGCCCTGGCAGAGAGTTCTCTGAGCAGGCCCAAATGACCAGACAGCAGCTTCCTTCTCTTCCTTTTGGAAAGAAGGCAATGAGCTCCAGGTGCTGTGTGGCATTGGCTGTGCCTCATGCGCCAAATCCTTCACTGCTCTTGCAATTGGAACAACATGGCACCGAGACAGCATGTTGGGCTGTGTGGAGTTAGGAGGGGAAGGATGGGAGTTTGCCTGTTAAAATCATGCTACAGGCCATATGTTAAAAGAAATGGCAGGCCATGAGAAGTCTGCTGGTTGAAAGGTGTCTGTTGTCTGAGAGAAATGACTGAAGCAACAACCCATTTGCCAGGCTTGTAGTGGCGCACCGTGGAATGAACTTCACGATCATGTTCTCCTGCCTCAGTCAGATAGAAAGGAGTATCTGTTGAGATGCAGATGTTTGGATTGGTATGAGGAAGCTTTGCAACTGCTTTGGGTAGCCCTATGCACATACCCCTTGTACGGGAGCACCGAGAACTGCTCCCACCATTGTGTGGTGAAATACCACCCACAAATGGGAAAATATGCCTTTGACAATCTGCATCTCTATGTGCAGGCAAGCAAAGGCACCATGTCCATAGTCTCTCTCCAACTAGCTCCTGATGAAGTGAATGCCATCCCCAAGTGGTCTGGGGCCACAGAGTGTTCAGCAAAATTGATGTGAAGATGAGCCAAGCAGCACCAGTGTTGTGTGAGCTGGAAAAATGCCATTGCAGGCGGAGAGCTGAGCTTCCAGGAGGGGAGCACCCACATGGGGAAATCTGCACTGTTTCTGACAAACTCCCTCCTCCAAAGGCAGCAGAGCAGAAGATGACAACACCACCACTCCCCTGACTGACACCACAGTGGGTTTCATTCCCTTAACTGAAAAAGGAGCAGACCAAGAAGAATGGGTGGGAAGATATCTCAAAGAAGAAATGGGTAGAGGCAGTGGCTAAGACTAAGTCAATGCCTATGCTTGCCCAAGACACTACTCCCATCAGCAGGTAGGCAAGGACATGGCCCAGTGAAAGGGGACTGCTGTTGGTGAAGAGCACAAGATCTTCCTCTCAGCAGCATGGTTCTCACATTGTTCTTGAGCAGCAGGAACCTGGTGCCATCATGGGACAGCAGAGAGATGCTTGCAAGGTGCAGAGCTGATACCAGCAAGTGGCACTTAGCCGACCAGCTGATGGTCCTTCCCCTTGCCCACTATGAACTCCCATGCTTCTGTCCTACAGCAGCTGCTCAATGGAGGGGTAAGCCCCTTGGTGGTGAATGATGAGGCTTTGGGTTTGCTCAATGGCCACTGGCAGCCCAGGTTGTTTATCCCAGCTCAGGTGAAAGCTTCCACTGCCTGAAGAGCCAGACCACAGCTGGAGAGAAGGAAGAAGAGGTGACACTGCTGGGGGTGTTTTCCTACCACAGGTTCCCTGGGGGACTGAAGGAGGGGAGGAAGACTGGTGTGGAGAAATGTCCCTTGTCTCTCTGTTTTGTTAACCCTATTCTTCTTCTCTCTACAAAACCTGTGTGAAGAGTGAGCCTTTCTTGCCTGCTTTTGCTTTTCCCTACCAATACTACTGCTGGCTTTAATCTGCTGTAAGGAAGCATGCTGTTCCCCTCAACACACACTCTATACATTGCTTTGTTTGATTCTCCAGTGCAGTAGGTTTTGCAGTAAGCCTGTTACTGCTCACTGCCGGGCATCTCAGGTGCATGGAGGGCTTTCACGCACCTCCTGCCGTCACCATGGCCCTCTCCCCATTCCCTGTTGCTCTCTGTGGTCTGCTCTTTGCTCTTTTCTTTCACTTTACCCCTCTTTGATCTGGTTCCCATGGAGATCCAAAGGCATCAATGGTGCTGTTCCTCCCTCCTCAGACTGAGGGAAGGTGTTGGTGGGGTGATTTTTATCTCAGCTGGGCTGATGTTCCATCCAATCCCAGAAGGAAAGCTATAAGTTACTGGAAGGTCTGTTTTGTCTTTCTTTCACTTGACTCCTTCACAACAACAGGACATTGGCCTGCTGTCTCACTTTTTTCATCTGCTTTCCATCCTCTCCCCATCCAACACAGAAGGAGATGCTGCCCAAAGCCCAGCCCAATGTTGGCACATGAGGCATTTCAGGACAGATTTAACTGCATCCCTGTGGATGCAATCTTCTCGAGAGGATAGACGTAAATGTGTATCCTAATGGGTCTACTGGACACCACTTCCAGGAAGATAAAATTCAGAAAAGCCTGTGCTGGATTTATTTCAGGAGGTTTTTACCTATTTCCCAGACCTTTACCTTGTCCACTCTGGTGTAATGCACAAGCATCGGCCTCTTTTCAGACAGTCATCAGCTTTTGATAAAACCAAACTATAGTCTCCTCTTTTCGGTCCAGATGCTAGCTGGTATCCTTCTGCTGATGGAGAAACAGAGCTCATTTTTATTCCATTCCCATACTACATATGACATCTCTCTCAAAACCTGCTTTTACTATTTCTGCAACAGCTGTGCTCATGTAACATTTCTCACGTGGGTTGTGACCACCTCCACCACCTCACCATCATGGCTTATCCTGCTTACAACTGGAGACCTCTGAGAAGGAGGATGGCGCCCATAAGAGAGGGACACAAGAAATCCTCAAACCCACAAGCAGCTGTGGTATTTGTGTTGCAAATCATTAGACTCTAGGACAGTGTTTGTTTTGCAACTGTTTTCTCAGCCTGGTTTTGCTGGTAGAACAAAGCTATGGGTGATGGTGGTGGCCTCTTTCATTTCTGGGTCTATGGCTGCTGTTGATAACCATCTCCTGAAGCACCAAGAGCAGCTCCTGGAAGATAAGGCAGCCTCATTTCCTTTCTGCTTTCCCACTTGTCTCCTCTGGGGAAAGTACACTATTTTTGGCTTACTTCCTTGGGCTCTTTGTCAAGTTCTTTGTCTATAAATGTGGTATCTTCATTAGCATTTAATCAGCACAAGGTAGGGTCATCTCTGAGCAGCATCCCACAGAGATGCTGTCCTTCTGCTGGGAGGCACCTGTGGTCACTCATATCTGCTGGGGCAGCACATGCTCATTAGAGCTTTGCACAAAGAGTGGGTGTTCCTGGGGTGAAGATGATGACCTCAACCCAGCTCCTTTCTGCTGCCCATAAATCACAGTAGAGTATATCAAAACCCTGAACTGTCAATGCTACCTAGATGTAAATACTGTAATTACCCTAAGTAAAATTAACAGTTTATCAAACTTCCCATGCTGAATCTTTTCATTACAGATGGTTTCTTCATGACAGATTTGATTTGCCATAGACTTTATGTGACCCTGATTTATAAATCTCTGGCTTTCATACACTACCTGACATCATGAGCTGTTGCAGCAGCTAATTGGCAGCCGCTCAGAAGCTTATTTTGCTGAGGAGAAGGCTTTTCTTTCCTGGCTGCACTGAAATTTGCTGGTCCCTTTCAAAAAAGGTTTGCCCATGTAATGAGTGATGCTGAATCCCTACTGAAGTCCTGTGGGATCCAGGTGTGGATGCAAACCTACACATCTAAAGAAGCGAGCTCGTGTCAAGGAGTGTGTGGGGTAGTGGATGTGGGAAGAGGACAGGATTCAAGCCTCCCTTATCACCAGCAAAGCAGAAGGCAGCAGCATCACATGGTGAATGTAGAGATGATCTCTTCAGCCCACCATCCCCATCAGCAACGCTCATCATGGATGCCTCCACATTAGGCAAGGCTGCTGACAGTGGCTGTTAAGGTAAGCTCTTTAGAGAGGAGTCTGCACAAAGCTGTGCTGGCACCAAAAGTTGTTTATAACACAGACAAAGCTTTCTAAAGATCGTATCAGGCTGCAGAGTTCAAGTCATGTGAAGTTTGGGTTTTTTCCCTATCAGAACAAATGCTGCCGAGCAAAATTACTCTGGTAGTGAGGAAGCACTTGGCAAAACCCAGCCCTGCATTTTCCACTGCACACCTCCCTGCAGCAAAAGGCAGTGGACAATCTGCACAGGCATTTCACCATGAGTTACAAGAGGCAGAAAAATTGAAATAAAGGGGCTGTACTTTGAACACAGGGGGAAAAAAATCCTTTTCTCACACACGTCTTTGCACAACATCAGGAGACAAGCAACGTTATTGCTTCTGTCCCAGTGGAGCCTTCTGCAGCAGGCTTGTTTCAGATGTTTTTTCTGCCTTTGATACTCAGCCTGTTCGGTGTCATTCCACCAGCTCCTTGCCTCCTGAAGGTGATGCAGAAAATGACAAAACAAATTTGATTTTTATAGCTTGTCTTGTCCAAGGCCAAATAGGACTATAGCTGTGTTATTACAATGAGCTAGAATGCAGAGCTATTTACTTCATTAACAGGAACAACAGCAAAATAGCAGCCCATGGCGTTGGCAAGGGTAGAGCCAGAATTAAAATATTTCATACAAATAGAAAAAGACCTGGAGTAAAGTCCATATATTTTTTCTTGGATATAAAGGGCTCAGAAAGCTCCAATGGCTTATGAGAGGCTCCTTGAAAAGTGAAGTTTTACCCAACATCTGACTGAGCAAACCTCTGACATCCTGAGGATATTGTCTCCAAATGAAAATCAGGGGCTGAACACTGTCACTTCACTGACAAGTGAAAGCTTAACAGCTGGAAAACCAAAGAACTATTAACTAAAGAGGTTTTACATTTGAGACTGACTACAATTCTGGAACCAGGACTGCCACCAAATTTGTGTTTCCATTCCCAGCCATTGAAAAAGCAGAGCTGAAGAACTGCAAGTGGAGTAAAGTAAGAGAAGGCTGGCATCCTTATCATGGGACTAATATAACCAGGTTGGTTTTCAGTTTGTTGTGGGGTTTTTTTGTTTGTTTGTTTGTGTTTTTTCAGTTAAAGGCTCCCCATGCAATTTTGAGAAATCTTTTCACTAACTGTAGATAACTTCTTTAAAGGAGGATATTTAATTCCTCAGATGGACCTGGAGCAGCTCCGCACAGCAACATGGATATAGAGGGGTTGGCCTCACTTAAGAAAACAGTTCATTAGAAGTATAAAACACAAGGATAAAAAGTAGAAAGATCTGCAGTGAAATCTGCTTATCTTTGAAGGAGAAAAAGAGTGTTTGTCTGGTTGTAACAATATAAAGTCCTTCAGTTTTGTTGCAGTCTATCTTGGACTGTCTTCCAATTTTCAGTCCATCTTGGACTACCTTTCTCAAGTTAAGCAGAACAAGCTGTCCCTAAATCCTCCATGAACATACCCAAAAGCAACATGTACTGTACCTCAAGCATCTAAAATGTTGTCTACTTCCTCTTCAGTCTACTGGAGAAACCTTTTAAAAAACCCCTTCAAGCAGCCTTCCAATCAAGGAACCCATTGCTTTGTGGGATTTTGATTTTTCAGTCCACCCACCCTTCTCCACAGCTCCCCGTTTCCCCAGCCATGCCTCCACTTGCTTCCCACATATTTGCAGGCACGGATGGAGGAGTCCTTGTGCTCACCTGCTCTGACGTGGCTGTGGGAGATGAACACCAAAGATCTCTGACAGCTTCAGGGACCAGCATGGACAGACTCCCAGCGTGCACTACTGTGTGCCAGGCTGTGCCACCAACTCTCCAACACAGCACACCTCTGAAAATTGCTTGCCCTTGGGGAAACAGGTTCTCCTACTCCTGTTCAAAGCTGTTGTGAGTGACAAACATGGCTTCCTCCAAGCTGTGTATGGTCATGCCAACTTTAGGAGGAGATATAAAAGCTCTCAGAGCTATTCTGTCTTCCCCCTTTCTTGGAATTAGTTCCATCACCATTTTTCTCCACACTGCCATGTGGAGGCTTGAAGAAGACAAGGTAATATATATCTCCTGGAAAGGACAAGCTTCAACAGATACAGCCCATGGAGATGCAGGATGCTGTTCAAAAGGACAGCAGGAAGAGAAATACGGGCAACGAGTCCTTGCTCTGCCTTGAAAGGGTTGAGTACATCAAGGAGTGCTGAAAATCTTAGCAACACCCTTGCTTTTTCAGTCTGACTCTGCAGCCTTTCCAGGACATCAGGCTCACCCTTTGCCTGGGCTTTCTCATTGGTGGGCCTGGGAAAGCAGCATGAACATCCATAGCACTGGGTTAGAAATGATTACTCAGAGTCTACAGCACTCCGGATTAGAAAAGTGCAGTGCAAGCACTTTTATTATTTAGGCACTAAACATGTACAGTAATTATTCAGTGCTTGTGTGTTTGGGTTACTTTCTAAGTCTGGGTCAAAAAAAAGAACCACCATGAATCACTCATCAGTAAAGATGTCTCCAAAAGACCAGCTAGGGTAGGAAATTTTTTGTAGTGAGATATGGCAAGATGAGACGTAATTTATCAGTGGCTTGCCATCCTTGGTTGTCTGCCCTAAGCAGCCACTTCCCATCCTACTGGGTGTTCTCTGGACAGCCACCCACTGCCAGCTGCAGCATCGAGCATCCCTGTGCACATCCACATTCCTCACCTGTCTTCCACAACTTGTAGTGTACAGGTCCTGCCACATGTCTCTACATGCATGTCTTTTTCCTCCCCAGAATGTCACTGGTGTATTTGTCATGGCTTTCAAGAGAGGTTTATGGTGGGCCTAAAATGTAACCCTTCCTTTAACAAGTTGTACTGTCTGGATACAAGGAAAGCCAGAAATCAGTTTGCTTCCCCTCATTCTGCTCACAGGCTGTTATAAACAGACTAAATTAATTGCAGGAACATCAGTCACCATAGTGCTAGGAAAAAAAAAAAATCCAAAGCCTTGTAGTACAAGTATAGCAGTGTTTTGTGTTCTCTGAGGTTTTCACTTGCAGTGACTCTGAATCAAGGTTTTAGTCACACAAAATTTCATATCAATTTTTATTCTGCTCATTCTGTGCTGGGAATGTGTGCTTGACCTCTGCAAAAAAACCACTCTAAGACCTCAATACATCAGTGCTCTTTGAGACTCGGATAGGAGCAGGGCACTGAAATAATTTCTCTCTTTGATTTGCTATGAAACAACAAGATTTTTCTTCCTTTCTTCTCTCCAGCGCTGGATTAACAAAGAGGCACTATCCATCTGTGCCAAGGTCCCAGCTCCTGGATCAAGGTGGTGAAATTGAAATCTCAGCTCCAGGAGCTGAGATTATTTCTTTTAATAAATGGAACTTCTAATCTTTCATCATCAAGAGTGTGGCAGACCCAACCTTTTGCCAGCCCGTAAGTCTGTAGTCTGGGGTGGGAGTTCTGGCAGAGGCCCCTCTTACTGTCAGAGATGCGGGAGCCTCGCAGCCCTATGTGGGGTTTGACATTGTACCAAGGATGGTGAGCTTTGCACCTCTGAATTGCCAGCAGGGGTATTCAGGATCATCTTTGGAGATAATTTGGAGGCTACAGCAAATTGCAGAGTGCAGCTGGCTGCCAGCACGGGAGAGTGAGACCCACAGACATGCTGTACCATGCTCAGGGGGCTCACACTGCAGCCTCTTTTTCAGGGCTAGCTACAGTATAGGAAGTCCTCCACAGGAAGACCTGGCAGCTTTCAAGAGCCCCTGCTTCATGCCTCCCATCAGGAGCACTATAATCACTGCAACTTCTACCTGTTAATTCCTGGGGGTGAATTTTCCATGGTCATTGGTGTGGGAATCACACTGCTGGTGTGACGTGGGGAGCAAAATCCTCTGATAAAGCTCTCCAGGTACCTGTGGGCAAAACGCATGGCTTGGAAAATGAATCCATCAACAACTTAGGCAACCAAACATCTTAAAACACATGATGCTGAAATTTTCTCAGTAGAAGATCTTCTCTATAGGATTATTTTCATCTTAGAGCATTTAGGAGCCTGGATGTTTCAGACCTCAGGGCCCCATGGTGGTTCACAGTGGGGTGGGGGGGAAAGCCAGCCTCAGGGCAGTCACTTTCTCAACTCTGAGTGAGGAGCCTTGTCAGATGTAACTGAAGCAAGCAGTTAGAAAAGTCCTGATTACTTGTTTTGCCATCACTATGTGTGCCTTCTTGCACAGAAAGATTTCCTAGCTATCACTTGGGCACTTGAAACCACACACCATGCTAGTAGATTATTCAGACTTTTCTGTAATAAAGGAACTCACTTGGGATTCTGCTGCTTTAAACTATTCACTTCCTCTTACTTATGTTCTTTTTTTTCCCTTGACCAAATGAAAGTAATTTGCCTGTTCCTGCAAGATCTGTTTTGCTTACTCCCTCTCCAGGACCGATACATAGCTGCTGGGACAAGGAGGAGTCTAAGGACTTTTGCTACAGCAGAAACACCAAGCATATCACTTTGCAAAGTCACATTTCATATAGTGGGAAAAACAAGTTTCAGGACTCTGTGTTTCAGCAGTCAACACCGATTACTCCTGATCTGGGGTGAACCACTGTGGAGCTGCTGCAACCTCAGGCAGCTACAGTAGAAGAGGGAGCAGGCTGCTCTGCAGCTGCCAGAGCCCTCCCACCACCTTCACTGTGGTCTTTCCCATCTCCCGGTGATGTTCTATCCAGCAGCAGCAGCGTGGGTACTACACAGCTGCAAGCATTCTGCTCTCCTTGCAGCTCCAGCATGATGTCCAGAGCCAGTATAGTATGATGGGACAGTGTCATGGACCTAGTAGATGGCACCAGAAGAATGAGAGAGATACTCTCTAGCTGGGAGGTCTTACAGGAGGTCTCTGGACTAGCTCTAGGTTGCACTGAGCATGTACAATTTTGTGACAGCACTATCTGCCACTGTTGAATACTGTCATTCTTTAGAGAGGTAGAGGGGTTCATCAACCTAAAAAGCCATAAAATCCCAACTGGAGTAAAAAGGGACAATGGGATTCTGGGGTGTATTAGAAGGGGTGTGGCTAGTAGGTCAAGAGAGGTTCTTCTCCCCCTTTACCCTGGTGAGGCCACATCCAGAATATTGTACCAGTTCTGGGCCCCTCAGTTTAAGAAGGATAGGGAACTGCTGGAAAGAGTCCAGCACAGAGCCACAAAGATGATGAAGAGGGTGGAACATCTTCCTTATGAGGAAAGGCTGAGAGAGCTGGCTCTCTTTAGCTTGGAGAGGAGGAGACTAAGAGGTGACCTTATTTATGCTTATAAATATGTGAAAGATGGGTGTCAGGAGGATGGGGTCAGGCTCTTCTCAGTGAAGTCCAGTGACAGGACAAGAGGCAATGGTTGTAAGCTGAAGCATAGAACGTTCCGTGTGAATACAATAATTTTTTTTTTCCCAAGGGGGTGGTGCCAGAGCACTGGAACAGACTGCCCAGAGAAGCTGTGAAGTTTCCTTCTCTGGAGATATTCAAAACCTGTCTGGACACGTTTCTGTGTGACCTGGTCTAGGGAATCCTGCTGTGGCAGGGGGGTTGGACTAGATGATCTCCTAAGGTCCTTTCCAACTGCTAACATTCTGTGATTCTGTGATTTTGTGACTGTGGAGTCAACATCACTCGGAAAAGCACCAAATCAAGGATCACAGGGTAGATGCGAGCTTGTGAGGTGGTGGAAAATCCCAGCAAGTTCTGCAGCCTGTTCACGTTCTGCCCACATCTCTGGCTGCCAACAGGTGCTTTGGTTTAAAATGTCCATGGGGTGTTTCAGGGGAGTTGAGCCTAGATATTTGCTCAAGGATTGGACTGCAGCATCACAATTCATCCCTGCTTTGTCCTGATTGCATAAATTATCCCAAAACAACACACATCTCCAGGCAGTAAGGGGTTGAACATGCTCATCATTGAGGTCTTCCACCAGTAGTATTCTGCAAACAATTTCCCTGCATGACATGTGTACTGCGAAACAGTGTGGATGGGAGGTGCCCCCTCCTCTGCTCTGCACAGCACCCGCTGGATCTCCAGATCTGTTTGGTGCCCTACTGTGTCATGAAAGCTGGGATTAGAAACAGCCACAGAGACTGCCCTAACATCCTTCTCACATCACTCTGGGACCTACCTGTAGGTCTAGAATATGGCTGTCTGAGGGGCTGCTGCAGGATGAGTTTTTGTCCCCGCCCAACTAAGTAGTGGTTTCAAAACTGGGTCCTTCACCAAAGATGAGTGACCAAAAGATGATTGTTTTTATAGTTGGAGACAGGCTATTTGTAAGAAGAAAGGAAAAAACATTAATAATGGGCTATTGCTTGGTCCTGAATTCAATTGCTGGCCTTTCAACTCCGTAAGACAAAAATGCAGAAAAATAGGGAATTTTCAAACAGACTCCTTTTCTTTATAGTAGAGGATAAGGGCAATGCTGAGCCAATGTACAAGGCTCTGCCACCAGATCATGAATGGGGTTGGGTAATCCCATTATGGGACCCTGGACTGCAGTGAGTTCAACATTTTTTCATCTTTTTCCCTGTTATTTGTCCATAAACAGCCTCGGGGCCTCTGCTTTGCAGCAGGATGGATCTGAGCAGAATCCATCCAGCCAGCAACGACCTGAGAGGGCTTTGTTTGGTTTGGTTTTGGGG
>VWZX01002922.1:16915-31408 GCA_013399015.1 Galbula dea | reverse complement strand
GGGGGGGGGGGTGTGTGTGTTTGTTTTGGTTTGGTTGGTTGGTTTTGTGGGTTTTTGTCTTTCCTTTATGCTGAATGAAGCAGCTCTTTTGTGAGCAGTGGTTGTTTGGATTTTTCCTAACAAAGGATGGGATTTCCTCTGGTGCCAATAATCTTGTCTTTAATGTGTACAGCCAGACAGAGCACTCGGAATGGCTTTTTAATAACTTCTGGGCCAACTTGAGCATGCTCGTCGATGGAAGGAGCAGACTCCAGAAAGTCAACATGGTGCCACCAGAAGAGGGAGGCAAATTTTCATTTCCAACTTCAACAGCTAGGGCAAGTGCTAATCATTGCCCACTAAACCTCAGGCCAAAATCTGGGCCATGTTTGCAGGTTATCAAAACATCCTTCATCATCCTTTGACTTGCTGATGCCCATTAGAGCCCCCAACGTTCAGGGAGTGATCAGCCAAAGCACTTCAGAACAGACCTAGTTATCCCAGGTGTCCAGCCAGGTTTTCCACGCTTGTATTTGTGCTGTCTAGTAACTCAAGGTGATGTTTTCTCTCTGAGTGTATCTGTGCCATCTCGGTGTTTGTTTCTTTTCTCTCTGAGGGGCAGTGTTGGCCTTGGTCTCAGATATGTGGCAAGGTGAGAAGACCGATGTTTTTCTGTGTTTCTGTTTGCAGGTGGGGATTATCCTCAGGAGGGGCACAGCCACTGGGGCTGACTTCTGCCAGGTATTTGCTGGTATAAATATGGAAGGGACTTCCTCCAATGAGCCAGTCTTGGCAGCCACCACCTCTGTCCTGTACCCAGAGAGGAGAGGAGTATCCTGGTGAGCTCATTCCTGGCAGCGTATCATTTCCCTCTTGAATTCAAACCTACCCAGTAATAATTTGCATTAAAAATCACTGAAAATATAAAAGCTCCAGAAGCATTTCGGGTTGAAATAGGTGGACAACAAACAGATCATAAAGCTGCACACAGTCGCCATAGCGACAGGGATTCCAAAAGGATGCAGGGAGGCCTCAGCTTCCAGGAGCTTCACCAGCCTCCACAGCTCCAGCAGAAGCATGAGAATCTTGAAACAGTGGTCAGGGTTGTTCTTTGCAGGGAGCTGATGGGTGGGTGGCAGATGGGAGGTTGCACAGAGAGGGTCCTCCCTGCCAGCCCCCTTGCCTAAAGAGTCATTGGGAAGATGTGTGGATTTTTGGATCTTGGGAAGGGACTTTCAGAAATACGACTGTAGGAGAGCCACTGAGTCAGTTGGCCTTACTGTGGGCACTGAGGATGAGAGGTGACCTCTGTGTCTTTGCCAGCCCAGATTTCTTTTTGAAAGTAAGTCCTGAAGAACTTTAAAAAAATTATTAAAAACCCAACAGAGGGCAGAAAGAACCAGTCTGGCTCCACACAATCTTCCCTGTTGTGCACTCATAAAAAAAGAGCATTGGACACCCTTGACTGCAGCATGGGGCACAGTTCACAGAGGACCTAGTCTCATACCATAATAAGAACATGCTACCCAATAAATAGCAAACACTATTGACAAATACTATCAAAGTGCTTAAAACTTTTTCTATGATTGGTCTTCAGTGAATATATTGCTGCCAAGCATGCAGCCAACATAGGGAATGAGATGCAAGCTTGGAAGAATGAAGTGATTAGAGAGCACCTAGGTGGGGTAAATGTTTTTAGTCTCATTGTGCAAGAGAAGTTTTACCTGGCACTGACTGACTTACCTCAAAACATGATGGTTAATTTGGGAAATCTGTGACAGACATGTCAGGGCACCCTAAGATTAAAAAACAGCAAAGGAATTCCTATCAGCTGAAAAGGGGAGACAAAAGGAGCCAAGGGAATCACAGGCTGATCATCTTAACTTTAAGTCTCTGGAACAAATAATCAATTCATTTTTAAACAACCGGGAGATGGCAACAAGATGAGAAGCAGCCAATTTGGAATTGTCAAGAGCAAGCCATACCAAACCTATCTGCTTCTTCCTGAAGCAGGCTAGCAGTGGGCTCTGTGGAGGAAGGACAAGCACCACACGTTCTGCAGCAATGCCCCAGCCAGGCTTTGGGACAGTCTCACACGATGCTCTCTTAAACCAGGCAGGGAAAGTTGCTGGATCAAACCAGTAGAAGATGGGTGGCAAAATCCTCGTATTTAGCAGTGATTCATTTTCAAAATGAAAGGCTGTATGTAGTGAGGGTGAGCCAAGATCCACCCTGGGCACAGGCCTGTGCATGGCTTTCATACAAATTATCTACCCAAAAGAAGAAAGATTAGGTTTGTTAAGCCTGCAGATGACCCAAAGCTGTGTTGGGCAAGTGACACAGATAACTCTCCCTAAAAATAATATAAAAGAGGCTTTATAAAATAAAATAAGACATTCAAATTTCAGGTGTGCTTACTAACAGCATCTTGGAAAGACTGAATATACATATAGATGAGATTGGTCAAAATCCTTAGCTACATATCACCCTAAATCAGGAAATTGCTTTCTGCCAAAGCACTGTGCAGGGCTCACCTCCTGATTTGTGCTGTCTCTGCAAAAGAGGAACCAGAGCATCTTTCATTTTACATGTTCATTTTTTATTTTTAAGGCCTCCATTTTGCCTCAGGCACACTATAATTCACATTGGTGACAAAGAAATGTGAAACGCCTTCACCGTCTTACCAGCAAAGCTGGAGCCTCCATGAATGAGGAATTCAAATACATTTAGCCTTCTTGCTTTTGGTGGAGGTTCTGGGATGAAAATAGGCCCAAATTAGAGTCAATCCTGAGAAAACTTTAATGGTCAAATATTGATTCATATAATAGTGTTTTGTAGTTTTAGGTGAGAAGCCATGAGAGTAAGTAAAAATTTACCCCAACTTACCTCCTCAACTCTTTTCCATTAAAAAGTTCACAGTATTTTAACTGCTGACAACACTGGAGAAGGAACTGGCATGAGGAAAATGTGTGCTGAGCAGAATACCTGGTGTGTTTCTGGAAGCTGATTTCTGCTCACAGCATGTTATACTCCATTTACCTCTACTACAAGACTGGCATCTGTCTTCCTAGCAAGTCTTCCTCCAATAGATGTCTGTATTGTATATTACCAATGAAGATATGATCAGGTAAAATTAAAGGTCACTTGCTGGTGGGACTTTCCACCACAACATGTGAGGGACCTGAATGACAGGTACCATTCAAAACACCAGTGTTCACAATTGGCCTGCCAGCCCTAAAACTTGAACCCAAGTCTGATTTAAGGAGAAGTTACACCTATACAAATGATAACAATATAGGAAACACAGTTGTTTTGTACCACCCATTCCCCAAATAAAAACACTGACATCACCTCTCTGTCTTGCACAGGATAACCCATGCAGAAGAAGGCTGTTACCACTCTGGGCAGGCTGCAGGTCCAGGACCTTGTCAGACTCCAGGATGTACATCTGGAGGAAGACTCCAGTGCTGTGCTTGGCATAACAAAGAACTAAACAAGAATTAAGACCCTTAAGGAATGATGCAGATTAGATTACATAGTTTACTTTTACCTTTGTTTTAATTAATTCATTCCCTAAATTCTTGTTTTTCTGATTTTGCATTGGTACGAATGGGTGAACAGGTGTGTTGTTGGGGGAAACACCCTTGGAGGACTACTAAAATAAAGTTATAAATGAATTAGGGTGGCAGTCTTCAGAGTTGAAAACAAGATTATTCAGGAGTAGCTGGGCTTACCCTAACAATCCCTCCTGCTTTAGTAGTGGAGGAAAACTGGGGCATTTGTGACATGGTGAATGTGCACACAATAAATGCTAATACCTTTAAAAATAAGCCAGAGATTTAAATAAGTGTTAAAGGAAAACTACCATAGAGATACCAATGACATTACTTCCCCCCCCCCCAAGAATAAGACAAGATTACCACAAGATCTGGGTTGTATAGGTTGGCAAAAAATCCAAAGAAAACTGGATGTCCCCCTTGGAAGCATGTGAGATATCTCCTTCAGAGGGAGGAGATATATCCTTATATCCTTCAAAGACCTGTGTTCTTCATGAGGAGAGTCGCTGCGTCTGCTGGAAAGCTTGCTGGGGTTTTAGCCTGAAAAAACTCTGTCTACTCCTTGAAATCTCCCTAGACAAGATTAAATCTAAGTAATTCCTTCAGTGGCAACTTCACAAATCATTTTGATAGATGGATATATAATCTGACAACCAATCATTTGAATCGATTTACTGATTTGATCTTAATCATGATCTCCGTGTGATCACTTCATTGGTCTGCCTTTAATTAGCTTAGTAAAAGTAATGGATCTGTTTAGCAATATCCTTGCTCAGGTGTGCCTGCATCTGCTTATCCTTTTCAGTCACCTCTGCAGGGAATATGCAAGGTGGGTTTACTCTATTGAATAGTCACTGAAGTCACAAACCTGAGGGCAGCAGTAAGTTTGGGTAGGACATATGTAGACTGCTCAGCTCCACAGCTCTCCAGCCGACACTTCACCACCACCCCCCTCCCCCCACCCTGAATAAACTAATCTCTACACTTGTTTAGTCTCCAGCATCTCCCAAAGATACTTTGTTGCACTGGGCGTGGAGGGCTTCATCTCAGAAGCAGTCAAACTTTGCAAGGACATCTTTCTCCATGCTGCACTATCAAGGAGGAGAGGACAGTGCATCCCGGGCCCCACGCTGGATGATTTATCCTCCCTTAGTATTCTATGATTCTACGATTCTACTCCCTCACAAGCATGCAGAGCTCTGACTCTTATAAAAGTCCTTAAGGAAAGGAATGTGACTGAAGTAAATTGAAAGAGAAGGTAAGATTTAGAACTGTAAAATTTCAATAACATTACTGGGACCACAAGCATCTCGTTCTGGGTTTTGGGGTTTTTTTTTTATTATTGTACTTCTTGGATATCAGGTAAGATCACACCCCTTGTGGTGTAGGTACCACATGAAGAGCAGATCTTGATGGACTTTTATGGATAGCAGCAGCTGAAGTCCCACAAAAAGGCTCTCCATTGATTATTTGCACCCAGACTTTGTGGGATTGGAGTGAACAGAGAGAGAAGGAACCATACTGGTGCCCGTGGAATAATCCACCATCAGAGCACATGTTCCAACTTCTTCAGCATCTAGGTGACTCTTCTTTCAGGGCTGATGCTTTCAAGTTCAGGTCAGCTGTGTAACCACAACAGAATCAGAATCATCAGCAATGATGATTCTATTGCAGAGGCCATCACACTGCAAGTGAGTTAGGGATGTGGCTTTCCTCTCCACTTAGTTAGCTAATCTTTTTCTTAATGGATACTCCTATCTGTTAGTTTTGCAAAGAGGTCAGAAGACGTTGCCTGAACTAAGTTAAAAAATTATAAACAAGCGCTTTTTTTTTCTTTTTTTTCCCCCTTTTAAATTTTTTTTTTCTGGAGAAGCTGTTAGAGGCCTGGTTTGAAGCCAATTTAAGTCAATGGCTGTATTTAATTGGGCTTTGTTTCCAGGCTTGGAGGCAACCTCTTTAAAATCATTCCTCTCCTTATAGTCAAGAGTTGTCCCTGTCAGATTTTCATCACTTCTTCCCAGGTTAGACACTGGGACGAGTGGATGACAGTCACTGCCACAGTCACATACTGCTCCTGTGTTCCTGCCATTCGAAGCCAGGCTGCCTCCCTGTTTCCACTGCCGACAGTTTGCAAACATGGGAGAGGAGCTGGGAACGAACAGAGTGATGCAGAGTCATGGAGGGAGGGGTTTGGTGGCTGGGCTGGAGTTAGTCACTGCTGACTTCCATTTCTAGATCGTGAGGAAGGACTCAAGCCATTTTAGGCATTTTCTTGGACTTCCTCCTTGGCTTTTAACTGAAAAACCCAGGAAGGAAAGAGGAATCCATGAGCCAGAGGGACAGAGGACTCCACGGGCCAGTTTTGCACCAATGTGGGATACTTGTGTGCTAGTCCTCTGTATCACAGTGTCAGGCCTCTGTTGTTAGCCCTTGGCTGAGCTCCTTCACATGGGAACAGGGAATGTTCCACATGCCTCACCTTCTGGAAGCTGATGCACTCCTTTGCAAACAGAGAGACACTCACCTCTGTGATTTTTATTGCAGAGGCTAAATATGCCAGGATAGCATATTCTCAATAAAACACATTTAATTTCTATACCCCTGAGGTATATAAATACACATATGTATTTACTCATGTATATTTGTGGCAGTGCCACAGATAGGAAGACACATGAACCAACAAACTGAAAAATCAGAACAGGCCTTGGGCACTCTGTTTCTTTTCAGTAGGAATTCAGATGCCTACATCTAGCAGAGCAAAGGAGAAAGAAACCCTGCATAACTGCCAAGACAACCAGTACATCCAGCTGCCAGAGTTTTCACTAGACTATTCACTCAGATGTTTTAAGTTTTGCATCTCCCCTTGCCCAGCACCACTGTTGTTTTTGCCAGAGTAGGTGTTTGGAATATCACCACCAAGATGTCCCAGGGGAGGTGACAGGCATGCCAGAAGCACGTCCAGTGTGGCCAGGAAGTGTCCCCTCTATCCATTCCCAAAGGGCCAACATCCACCCATGCATGGCAGCAGCAGCAGAAACCAGGGACTGTTGATGTTGCAAGGATTTGTTGTGGGGTCAATGTTACAACCCTTTTTTCTCCTGCTGAGATAACTGATTTTTCATTGTCCAGGAGAGCTCAAGTGCCCTGGTCACCCAGGGAAGCTTCTCCTGGAGTTTGGTGCTTGGCCCTGCAACACCACGCAGAATGACCATGGGGAAACCCCTTGGATATGGGGCCCAAACACTTGCACAAAACATTTACTCATCACGTATACCATGATGAAAGAACCAAACCTTGTCATTTTGTGACACTAATTCTGCATCTCAGGCTTACTGGTTTGTGTTCTTAAATAGCAACAAATTTGCAGTCAAATAAATATTGACAAAACAGAAGTAACATCAAATGTTACTTTCCTCATCACTAGAAAAGCTCTCTATGTTCCCCCAAAAGTTACTTAAGCTGCAATGAAAGACAAACAAGTCCTTGCTCCCACAATATCATGCCAACAATGACTACCACTTTCCATCAGGGGCTGCAAGCATAGGAAAGTTTCTTAATGGCCAGTCCAGCCATCTCAAAAATTTTCAGCTTTACTCCCAGGTGTTTGTATTCTTATCGCAGAGCTTGTGCTGGACTGGGCAACCAGCCATCCCCTGACATCCCACAGACAGGCTGTTTGTGCCCATCTCTGCATTTAGTCTGGGATGTGCTGTGGCATCTCTCTCCCATGCCTGTCCCAAGATCAAAGGGAAGGAGTCTGAGAGAGCAAAAGTGTTTTGAGTAAATACTACAAATCAGCTCATAAACCAGCCTTGCTCTGCAGAAATTATCTTTTCAGGGCTTCAGGCAACATGAGAGCATCAAGACAAAAAGTGTGCTGCTAGAGACCACTACAGCTTCTGCCTTCTTGCAGCTCTTTTGTTGGTTTTTAATAGCATTGCACCATCAGCTGCTAATGCTCCCTTCTCTGAGGCTCACAGGTCTCTTGTACAGTGCAGTCAGAGGTCAGATGCAAACAGAAAGTCCAGGGCTTCCTGATGCCAGCATCCCTTGCTAGAAGAGTTGAAGAGAAAAAAGACTCACAGGCATTGAAATGTGAGGGTTTGAGAGGGAACTTCTCAGAAGAAAACTGATAAACCCATAAAAATTAGGAAAGCAAGGAACTGAGGAGAGGATTAAGCCTATTGTTTTACACAGTCATCACGCTAGAATCAATTGGCTTTTGCTGTTTGCCATTAATGATTGACTTTTATCTGTGTGTAGAAGGAAAGCAGTTGTGAAGACATTGCCTTTTCTAGCATGCCAAAAAGCCAAGAAAGTGAACCATCTTTTTAGAGAAAAACAGAAAAAGAAAAAACCCCCCCCCCCCCCCAAAAAAAAAAAACCTGCACAAAATACAATCAGACCTGTATTTCCTTTGGACATTTTTTCCTTCCATGGCAACTGTAGAAACAGCTCAGATTGTGTTCATTAACTAAGTGTATTATCCTGTGAACAACAGGGTCCCATTAGCTCTGTCAGAAGGCCCATACGCTCTGTACCGAAAACCTCTCGATTCAGTGCATTTCTCAGCTGCAGAGTAAGTTCCTGACTGACCTCATTGCAGAAATCACTTTATATCTTGAAGCATGAAAACTAATAAATCAGAAAAAAGTGTTACTTTTTCTCTTTTTGAATTTTGATTGTGGACATCAAACGCCACATTGCAGTTCAGCATAGAGAAGAATGTTGTAGCACATAAAAAAAGTCTGAATTAAGGAACACTGTGAATAAGCAGCAAAGAAAGGGGAGGTATAACAGAAACAACTGTATTTTGTTCTTTATAAGCCCATGCGGACAGTGGATTTGTACCTGTGGGACAATTCAGGAAACAAATGAAAAGATAAGTTCTGTGGTTAAGCTCAGCAGATTTCAAAGCACATTGTTTATGCCTTCTGCAGTGCAATAAAGCTTATCAAGAACTTTCCCATTAGATACCAGAGTCAAAAGAAGTACAAAGAATGTGAACAGTGTGCTTCCTCCAGGTCGTTACAATAACTGTAATTCTTCCAGTGCAGATTTCCCAAGTTAGCTTGAGCCCCATCACAAAATAATCATTTTTAGCAGATTATTGTAAATACAGTGCTGAGCTGACCAAGTTGTTCAGAATTTTGCCATCCTTTCACTTTCCACAAGCTCCAACACATGGCAAGTTCCAGGGCTCTTAATTAAAAATAATACACATTCACTCTAGAACCTCTTGCTTGGGTCACTGTAATACTCTGGAATAAAACAACTGCAGACGTAAATGCATTAATTTCAGTGTAATTCTATTTAGAAGATATGACAGTATTACATATCTATTTAATGGTTCGGATGTGCTTTCTGTAAGGGGGCAGTAGCATCAACTCCCTGTTACAGAGGGGAAAGCTGAGCCTAGGAAGTGAAAGGCAGCGATTTGGCCAGCCCTTGCAAAAGCTGGGGGAGCATGCAAGCCTCTCGTTCCTATTCCACATTTGTGCTTTCAATATGAACTGGAATGTGAAAATAATGTATATATACACATTTTAGAGCATGAGATTCAGAGCTGTGGTATTTCCTAGGCAGACTGTACCTCTGCCCTCTCTTAAACTGAGAGGTCCATTTTTGTGTTCTTTTTCTACTTTGTTCCTGCAAGGGGAGGCTGCATGGCATGTTTCTTAGGACTATAATGTTGCATTCGCTAATGAAATAAAGTGGGGTTTTTTTTGGAGAACTTCTTTTAAGCAAAACCATGTGTTCCAGGGAGGAAACATTCTTCTGGTAAACAGCTGAGCCCTTAATATTTAGCAACATAACTCCATGTTTTCAGCTATTGAAAACTGTGTGACTGAGGAAGCCTGCATTTCTGCGGCTGAGGACTGAAAGCATTTTGCTTGCTGTCAGAAAGCCAACCCTTTCTTTTATGTATATGCTAGATGCAAGAAACAGCTATTGGATTGTTACTTCTTATGGTTTTAATAAAATTTGTCTCATATCAAAATGCTGCTGGGTTCTAATGTTGATGCTGTACTGAGCGATAATCTGCGCTCCAGCACAGCCAGCTCTTGCTTTCCAGAAATATAGCTGCACCCTGGCATTACTTGCAAAAATTGCAGCCTTAAATAATTTCCTCGCCCCTCTGACCTGTGCCAGGAAGAAGCCTCCACATGCAGATTTCCCTGCTGGTATGAAAACAGGGGTCATTCCTCCTTCATGCCCCAGGAGTGCTGCTGTGTAAGTAGAGAGCTTTGGTGGCAGAAGGTAGCTGGGAACAGGAGAATTTACCTGCCAGACACAAGCAGCAGCAGCCCTGGAAAGCTTGCGGGGGGGAAAAAGATAACACAGCTGGAAACTGAAGGTAGAAACAGGATCAAGAAGATGGGAAGCCTCATACCTGGCTCCTGCTCCGCATCCCCCCCCCCGTTTTGAAAATGCTTGCATAGCCATAGGCCTGCAGGACAAATCCTGCCAAAGGGGAGCAGGGAACTTTTATTTAGTATACTTTATTTCCTGAGTGCCATTAGGAAGGAGAGATGGTTGGTCAAGTGACTTTGAGATTACACACCACTTCCCTGTCCAGCCACAGACCCGGCTTCCTACGAGCTGAGGGAGGTGATTATTCCTCTGCCTATTTGTCTCACTGAAGCTAGGATGCTGAGCTCTAGGCATCATGTTGACCCTTGTAGAATGAGGGGATCTTGTTTTATTTCTTGAAGCAGCTGGACACATTTACAAATTTCAGTAAATACAAGCTAAGGCCAATTGAGATCCCATAATAAAAATTTAAGACCCTGCATCCCTCTTCTTACTGCTTTCCTGAGAGGATTCTCATTTCAATCAGACTTATGGTACTTGCATCCAGTTATCTGAAAGTATATAATGACTGCTGTAATTACTGGCAATAATGAGCTAATTAATTATTCTGGGTGTTATTTTCAAGGGATAAATAGTGCCATCCTTTCTGTAAAAATGGGGAAACTGAGGCAGGGAGGAGCAGTTGGTTTATTTTTAATAGTATAATCCTTTCCTTGTTTTATTTGTATAGGTTTATGTATTTGCTTCTTAGTGTGCTTTTTGTTCTATTATTGCTTCCAGTAATTTTGTATGTTATTGTTTTGGTATTTAGTGTTTAGCAACAGTTGGTTGTGTGGATGTGCTAAAGTTCATTTAAGAAAATTGCAGTGTTTTTAGAAAAATTAACAGATGCTGCAGAGATTTTTAATTTATATATATATATTAGATTTATCTTAACCCTGCCTTTCTGAGTTTTCTTTTTTCTTCTTCCTTCTCTTGTTTTAGATGACCTTTTTCAGCAAAAACAAGTTGTATTCTTTTATATTTATTTTTTGTATACTTCAGCTTGCATTTAAGTCTCTAAAATGAAAAGCTAATTGAATTGAATATGACATTCTAATATGTAAAGAACTGAGGTATTCTATGGGTTGTGAAGTTTGTAAGGCAGAGGTTTAGTTTTACTAATGTATTGGTTACTTACTTATCTTTGTAATTCATATTGAGAAAAGATGTGCTAGTTCAGTAACATTCACAAAATGGTATATGGTTCACACAGTTCAAGTATGCTTCCCTAAACTTGTTCAAAGAGTAGATAAGCAGGTAATCAGAGCACATGGAAAGCTACACAAAAAAAAAAAGAAGACAGACTTTACTTTGTTTGCCAGATTTTTCTGATACTTAACAAAACTACCCAATCCGTATGATACTGTTTGGAGCAGTAAATGACTACTCAGTTCTCTGACTTTTATGTCTCAGGCTGTGATCCAGCAAACACACAAATGCTTAGTTTTAGAATGGTGAGTAGTACAAGGTGATTTCAGTGGAACTGTGTGCTATACAAAACTAAGCACACATGCAACTCTTGGTAGAATCAAGTCTCTAGATAGGAACTAGTGTAATCGTGAAACACTTATTTGAAACATCTGCTTTGCTCAAAAGCAAATGTTACTTTGTTTAGTAACAGCTTGATTTTCAAAAGCATTTAGGTGTTTATGTGCACCTTGGTATCTATGTAAAGCTGGCACTAATTCCATATTGAAATATGGATTAAAGGCCTCTAGAGAGTCTGAAAGCCTTACACGGATTTATTTCTGTCAACTTTTAATTCTATGGAGACTTAAAAAAAAAGTTAAAAGTAGCCTCTGCTGTGTTCAAAAGGTGCTTCACAAGCAAGGACAACAGTCACCCTGACAAAACAAATAAATTGAGGTAATACAGGACTTCTGTAACTGCAGTATTTTGGGGAATTTAATAGCAATGAGAGGAAAAAACGTGTGAACTGTAACATTGTTTCTAAAGGGATGCTGTTAGGTTTTACTTTGTTAACCCTGACAGCTTTAGCTCTGGGACTTTCTCCTCTCTAGGCTATTCTTAAGCCTTTGATACAGCTCCGCATGACATCCTTTTCTCAAAATTGAAGAGATATGGATTTGATGGATGGACCATCCAGTGGATAAGAAATTGGCTGGATGGACACAGTCAGAGAGTTGTGGTCAATGGCTCCTTGTCTAGGTGGAGGCCAGTGACTAGTGGTGTCCTTCAGGGTTCTGTCTTGGGACCAGTGCTCTTCAATGTCTTTATTAATGACTTGGACAGAGGTATTGAGCGCACACTCAGCACGTTCGTAGACAACACCAAGCTGAGTGGTGTGGCTGACACGACAGAGGGGCGAGATGCCATCCAGAGGGNTGTACAGTTCTGGGCTCCTCAGCATAAAAAAGATGTGGACCTCTTGGAGCGGGTCCAGAGGAGGGCCACAAAGATGATCAAAGGACTGGAGCACCTCCCCTACGAGGACAAGCTGAAGGAATTGGGGTTGTTCAGCCTGGAGAGGAGAAGGCCTTTCAGTACCTGAAAGGGGATTATAAGGCAGAAGGAGTGAGACTTTTTTCCTGGTCTGATTGCAGCAGGACACGGGGGAATGGCTACAAGCTGAAGGAGGGGAAATTTAGGCTGGAGATTAGAAGGGGGTTCTTTACCCAAAGGGTGGTGAGGCACTGGAACAGGTTGCCCAGAGAGGTTGTGGAGGCCCCATCCCTGGCAGTGTTTAAGGCCAGGCTGGATGTGGCCCTGGATGACCTGGTCTAGTGCATGTGGCGTCCCTGCCCATGGCAGGGGGGTTGGAACTAGATGATCTTTAAGGTCCCTTCCAACGTGAGCCATTCTATGATTCTCCTATCACTCATTTGTCCTTGCAGAGCTCCCCTCCACCTCTCTTTTAAAACACATACATCTGCCTATGGCTCCAAGACTTTTCCAGAAGGCTAATACATGTACAATCTTTAAGCACTTCTCTAGTTGTTTGAGTGTAACACTATTTGTGTTTTCTCTTTTGTGCTGGAGAAGACAACAATCATCTTGCTGGAAATAAAGGCCAACAAGGGAAGCTGAAGTGTGGGAGTATGTGCGGGAGCCTGTGGATATCTGTTATAGGGCTGTGAATCTCTGCTCATGCCTTCTCTCATCTCCCATGGTATTCCAGTGTTTAGACTAGGCACTTTCCAAATACCTGTTTCGATTCTTAGATTGCAGAGAGCTCAGCCCTGAGGGAGGGTAGCAAGAGAAATCCTTGCAAAGGCCTTGCTTGTATGAAATGAAGCTGTTTTTTTCCATTAAAATCATATGCATGCCTGCATTTTGAGGGTGTTCAAACTTGAAAAAGCACAAATGCACCAAAGGGAGAAGTAGTGATGGGGCATTTCCTCACTGATCAGACCTTAAAAAGATTTCAGGAAAACTGTTGGCGAGTCAGTAATCCTCATTAAGCTCTGGGATGGCTTAGGGGTCGTGAAGGCTTCAGAAGGACGACATAAATATGACCTTTCCGTACCTACCGTCCAGCAGTCAGCCTATGTCAAATTCAACAGAGCAGGATTTCAGGATGCTGTTGCTCCACGTAATGCCTCCTTCCTCAGCACACATAGAGGGGTTAGGCATAAAGTGTGGGTTTTGTAGGTTTATTTACTCTTTGGCATCAAGTGGTTTTGGGTTTTTTTCACTTATTTTTGATCACGTCGATGGAGACCACTGACAGCTCTTGAATCCCCGAACTTAGCAATACGTAGAGTATCTCTGGATCTCGCACGTCCACCCCCCGCCGGGCCTTGGGGAGGGTCTGTGCGGCCGCTGCTCGGCTGCCAGCGGGTGGGGGTGCTATTCCCCATATTCGCTTCTCCCAGGCCGAACGAGGAGTGTCGGGACTGTGCTGTACCCTTAATCGGGCGCCACACCGCCCCCGGGGCCTGTCTGCCGGCCCGGGCTGCCATGTCTGTGGCGCAGCAAGGCTCGGGACCGACGGGAGGAGCACTCCACCCGCCGGCACCGCGGGGAACTGACCCCAAAGGAGGGAGGGAGGGCCGCGGTGGGAGAAACCGCCCCCTCAGCCCACTAGGCTGAGGGTACCGGGGAGCGCTGCGGGGCGAAGTGGCTGCTTCCCTGCCTGCCCTGGGCCGTAGGATATAACCGACCTCCCCTGGGGCAGCCTCCGTGCGCTTTTTGGCCGACAGATAAGAGCGTAAAGGACATAGGGAGGGTCCTTTTTTTTTTTTTAAAAAAAAAAAACCAAAAAAACCCCCTACGCCTTTAAGGGGCGGAGCCAGGGGAGTTTGCGGAAGAACCCGACGCGGAGGGCGAGCGCTGATTGGACGGCTGCGGCCCCGTAACAGCAGTTGAACTGTTCTACCGGCCAAACTCGCCCCTCCCCGCGGCACGCCTGCCCCTGCGTTCCATTGTGTGCGCCAGCGCCGCCGGGCCCCGCCCCCTCACCTGGCCACGCCCCCTCCTTCTCTTGGCTCATTTCCGGCCGCCGTCCCCGCCGTTAGCTTCCCTCAGAGGACTCGGGAGAGTGAAGAAACAACAGCCGCCATTTTGTTTGTGTGTGAGCGACTGACTGAGGGAGGGAGCGAGAGGCCGAGCCGAACGGGACGAGCCAGGGGGAGGGCAG
>VWZX01002922.1:0-16789 GCA_013399015.1 Galbula dea | reverse complement strand
CCGCTCTCTTTCTCTCTCTCTCTCCTTGTCTCTCTTCTTTTTCCCCGATTTCTTTCTCTCTCCCGCTCCCCTCCGCCCCCGCTTCTGCCTGCTCCGTCACACACGTCACAGGAGCGGCCGCAGCCAGGTAGCCACCGAGCGCCAGGCAGGGGCAGTAGGGAGCCTGCGCTCGGCCTCNCCCCCCCACCCCGCCGGGGAGCGCCGGGGACCCTCTCCGGGCACTTAACCCACCCCAGGGCGAGTCCATCGCCCTTCCCCTGCGTAATTTTGCTTCTATTTTATTATTTTAATTTTAGCCCCCCTCTTCTCGGGCGGGTCGCGGACCGGTCTCCCCCTCCCCACCCAACTACCAACCTCTTCGTTTCCCTCCCCACCCTCGCTGAGGCGAAGAGGGGGTCCCTGCCGCGCCCGAATAGCTGCTGAGATTTTTCTCCCTTGCTTTCCACATCCCGCGTAACCCGTGGGTCCGCGGGAGCGGAGACGGGCAGCCCCCTCCCTGCCCGCCGCCAGCGCTCGCAACCATCCTCGGCCGCCCGAGAGGGGGGAAGGTAGGAAGAGTGGGGGGGAGGGGCCGGCTGCTTCTTCCTCCTCCTCCTGCTGCTGTAGGATCGGCCTCTCTGCTGCGCTGGAGTTGGGGGCAGCCAGCTACTGAGAGCGAGAGAAAGAGGAAGGGGAAAGAGAAGCAAGGGGGGGGCAGAGAGGGTGTTGAAACCCGCCCCCCACCTTCCCATCCCGAGATCGGTGCTGCCTCCATCAGGACAACAACCCCTCCTCCTTCCCTGCACAACAAGATGTGAAGCGGAGACTCCTGGGACTTATCCTCACCCTCCTCATCCTTACAGCTCCCTTTTCTGCAGCCATTAGCGACGGGCGAGGAAGAAGCGAGTGGAGCTGGGGACCCCGCGCACGCCTTGCCTCTCTCCCCGCCGCCTACCCCCCAGCTCTGTCGCTGGCGGTGGGTAATTTTTACAGGGTGGTGTTGGAGGAGGAAGGAGCTGCTGCTAGAGGACGGTGATCTTTTTTTCTTTTTTCCTCCTCCTCTCTCCTCCTTCGCCCGCCTCCTTGTGGCGATGAGGAGGAGGAGGACGGCGCCGAGGAGGAAGAGGTTGATGGCGGCGGTGAGGAGGCAGCAGGAGGAGGAGACCCCTCGAAGGATGAAGATGATGGTAGTGGCAGCGGCGAGGAAGCACCAGCAGCACAACAGCCGGGATTAATTTTACTGAAAAAAACCCCAAACAAACAACCCCACTAGCATCTTTTTAAATTTTTTTTAAATTTTTTTTTTTTGGTGGGGGGGCTTTACCTGCGCTTCCCATCTTCGCTCATCCCTTTCGCCTGGGGAAAGAGGTCTCTTCCCCACCCCCTCCCGCTCTAGCTCCCACCTTTTCTCCGCTGCCGCCCTCCCGGAGCCCGAGGGGCAGAAAAAGGGGAACTTGGCCCCCCTCCTCAGGCAGATCCTCCTCCTTCTCTCTCGGCGTTATTGTTGTTCTTCAGCTGACTCGAGGCCCGAGAAGAAGGTGAAGGTTTTGGGGTTCGCCCCCCACCGGCTCTCTGCTCTGAGGGACTGTCTAAAAAAGAATTAAAAATGGCCGAGAATGTGGTGGAGCCGGGCCCGCCTTCAGCCAAGCGGCCTAAACTCTCTTCACCGGCGCTTTCCGTGTCCGCCAGCGACGGCACAGGTCAGTCTCGGGGGCCCAGGCCCTCCCTACCTCTCGGTACCGCAATTACTGCCCTTTTCTCCCCTCTTCTGCCTAAATCTCCTCCCTTTCGCCGCTGTTAACTCCTGCCTACCTTCTTCCTTTCTGCCTGTTTCTCCCGTTTTCCCTCCGTTTGAGCCTATTGGCGTTAAGGGCATACGGAGGGTGTTGGGGTGTTTTTTCTCTTCTGTTTTTTTGGAAGTGATTGAAAGCAAAAGCTGTTCAGTTTATTGTGCTTTTGATCAACTGCAGATAAGACTTAACAGTTTGTCGTTTTTGTATCTTTCACAGTAAGTTATTACTGAGCTCCTTGCTAAGCATACACCTTTAATGCTAGTTGCAAAAATAGGAAATAGTGCTAAAGGTATTATGCTTTTGTACACTTTATTGTTGAATTGTGTGTACGTTCCTGCACACAAACGCATCTTGTTTATTTTATTTTGCATATACAAGGGATTTTTTTCAGCTCGTTTTGAAACGAGGTTTTTCTTTGCTATTTTTTTATTCTTACATGCAGTCTCCTTATTCGATTTACTTTTTTACAATCCTTCTTGCTCTTCCTTGCAGAAGGATATCTAAAAACTGCTTTTGTGATTCAAAGAGACCTCCGACTTTAGGAAAAAACAGCTACACCCAAAATCTAGATCCCAGGCTCGGAGCATAAGGTTTATTGAGACTCTTAGTAGAAATAAGATGTTATTTCGCCTTATTTGCATTAAGAATCAATATGGAGTGTAGTTCGTCTTGCATCTCCCATTTCTTTGCTGCGAGACCAAAATGTCTGAAATTCTGCTGTAGACTTAAAGGCTGCGATGATGAAGGGGCTTCTCTGCAGTTCTGCAAAGGTAGTCTTCAGTGATGCCGCAAAGGCAAGCTAGAGCTTGGAAATCTTAGGTGTCCCAATCTCCAGCAAATACGAACTGGTTATACTGGGAGGGGGGAGGGAAGAACAAAGGGCTGTTCAACTTTTTAATGATTCTTGTGAAGCAGGTGAGTATTTGGTGTCATTTTGCTATGAAAATGCTTGGTTGCCTGTCCCACAGGAGTTTCTTTGAACTCACTTTAGATCTTCTTTCCCTGTGGGATATGGAGGAGGCCTCCTCCTGCCAGAGTCTGGTGAGTGGTGGCGTTTCTGAAGCCATTGGTGGTCATGCTCAGTGTACTTAACAGCTGACAAGAAAAAGGAAGAGTTATATGTTTGGTTTATTGTGGTGTGGTTTTTTTTTTTCTTTAGAAATGTAGGTTCTTATTTGACAGGAAAAAGAAGGTTGTAGTAGTTGATTTTGTTTGAGCAGTGGATGTGATTCTACTTGGGATCATCTTCAGAATTTTGATTTTTGCCTTCTCTGTTGTTGGTGAATGAAGTCTTAGTTTCAAAGAAATTGTGTGTAACTTTCAGAGCATAGTAGAAACAGGCAATGTTGTAAGTGGAGGACATGACTATTTGTTATCGACAGGTCTGTAAGTCAGAGAAGAGTATAGGAGAAACTGCTAGTTAGCTAGCGCTAGTTGTTGGGTTTTTTGTGCTAGTCTTAGAAACCAGTAATTAAATAAAATCAAACTTCTTAACCAATAAGTGTGTTTTGAGAGTTGTATTTTTTCATTTGCTGCTTGAGGGACTGCAAATCTTTTTGCTCCACTTTCGCTGTTGTGGCAACTGCTTTGAAGTTTATATTTTTTAACCTATCGGCTCCTTAAATTTATTTTGAAATAGTGCAAGTGGCTTTCATCAAGTAAATTCCACTTACAGAATCTGTTGTGTTGTCCCCACTCCTTAGTTAATTATAGAAAATAAATAACGTGGTGCTTATGTACTTACTCAAGCGCTCCTTTTTTAAAACTGTTAAGAGTCAAAGCATCATTAGAGTGGGAAGGAGAAAGGTAAGAAACCTAAACTTGCACTGCTGGTGAAACTTTTCCCAGCACATGTATTTAAGTGGATCTTGTAGTGTGTTTCTTTTGCTGTACACTTGGATTCATTTATTAATCTGAATCACTGTTTTAGCTTGTTAGATATCTAAAACCAATTAACTGACTCTAGTCTAGTTAAATTATTCCCGAACTTACATGCTAAGTGTACTTACATTGAAGACTAAGTTGAGTCTCCAATTCACTTGTTTTCACTGTAGACCTGGATGATACTGATACTCTGGACTTGGAATGTACTAAACTCAAATACAGCTGCATTTCCCACTGTTGTTGCAGTGTTGCATCTCCTTCTGCCTTAAGTCTTAAATGGTTCATGTGTTCCTTGCTGAGAGTTAGCTTTGCCATGTAACATGCTGTAGTAGTGTAGTTTTGAGTTGCTTTGTTAATGGAAGTTCTTTCTTTAGATGGTAAGAATAACATAGAGAGAAACTGAAATGTTTGTAACACATTTTGTAACAAACATTTTGAAGAAACTTAAGTCTTGGTATTGTCAGTGTCATGTAGTGCACTAGAATTTTTGAATGGTCTCATTTTTTTCTTGAATGTGTAATTCTAGGATAGCTTCAGGAGTAGGACTGTGTGGATTCCCTTAAACTGCCAGAGTTTTCTCTACAACCTTTTTTCTCTATTTAAGTGTTACATTTGTTGCAGAGAAGAATAGTAATTACGCCTATATCTTGTCCAGACATTTCCTGAGGGCCATTACAACTCTATTATAGAGGGGTCACCTTTTGTTGTTACGGTATCCTTAGTATGGGATGTGCATTTATGACACTTGATGCTGGCACAGCTCTTCTGTACTAGCAGGGTTACTTTGACATAAGTACTTTACCAGTGTAGCTCATTTTGCTTGCCTTTCTATTCTGGCAGAAACACTGTTTAGATGAATAGTGCCTAATCTAACAAGATTTTCTTAAAACATTGCATTAGTAAACTTGTGCATACCAGTCTGACTTTTTTCCCCCCACACTATAACAGAATAATGAGTGCATCCTGAAGAGTTACCTCTTTGATTGGAAGTCTTTCATAAAGATACATTTTTAACTGAATGCCTTAAACCAGTGATTTGGGGTTTTTAAAATTATTTGGGAACCCCTTATTTTTTCCTGAAGTAATGCAAGTGTGTTGAAGTTGCCATGTGCAGATTTCTATGTGGTATATTCAGGAAGGGAGAGTTTAATCGTGTTTTACAGTCCCTTCCTTAGGAATAACCTGTTCGCTGTGAACTAAGAAAGCTTTCTGGTCTCTGACTTCACAGCTGCTCTGATTCCTAAAGGAATAAAAACGGAGTAGACTCAGCTCTGCAGTGTGGTTGTATGGGTTCGGGTATGTCTTTGGGTTGCTAGATCTGAAAATAGGGTTTTAAGTGCTCAGTGTTTCTGGCTTGCTGTAATATTGGAATTTAGTTTTCTGCAATTAGCTGGCATGTCCTGTATCAGAGATCAGTGTATGTCTTTGTGGTATGTACATAAACATTCTTTGGTTTACTGTTTCCAAAAGTAGCATTTTTCTGAGTAAATAGCACNGGGGGGGGGGGGAATTGGTTCTGACCTTTAAAACTTTACTCTCCCTTACATCAAAGGTCTATGACTTGTAATGAAACTTTTTGCCTGGACTGCTGCAATTTTGACTGATACTCATCTTTCATTTGTTCCAAATGTATTAGGATGGTTTTTTTGCTTGAAATGAGTCATTAATCTTGTCTCACTGCCTTTCCAGAGGCACATGCACAGCTTTCAATTCTGTTTTCAGACAGCCACATATTTTACCTAGTGTTTGAATGTACAACTTCTAAAATAAAATACTTTCAACAAATCTTGTTTTCTTGCTGATGTTTAAGATGAAGTCATTAGCTACACGTAACTTGCAGCTATCAGTTAAATCCCTTTTATTCCTTTTTGAGAGTCACTTCCCCCCCCAAAAGTATTAGTTATGAGATGAGAGATGCCTTAAAATCTGGTTTGATGGGTAGCATATACTGTAAGTTGAGTATTGCAGTGGTGGATGCTTGTGTGGCAAAAATGGGCATCTTTGCCACACAAGCATTAACTTTTTTTAAGTAGGTTCTCAAAGTAACTGCATTAGGAATCAATTTCAGGAGTTCAAGTCTGCAAGATTTTCTGTAAGAAGTAAACTGATCATTCTAATGGTGCTTAGTAACTACTTAAAGATCTTGCAGACTTCTGAACCTCATAGATTTCCAAACTGCTTTATCTGTACTTTTTTATTTGCTTCTTTCACCAAGCGGATTGTATGTTTTCTCTGACATAGGTACGTACCTTTCTTGAGCAATGTTAGAAAGGTATCTTAATTTTCTAAAAAACAAATATCTGCTACAACACAGAGATCATATATACTGTGATGTGTAAAACTAAATCTTGAGCACTTTGAAGTAAAAAAACCCAAACAACCTTTGAGACTAGAAAACCAGTTTGCAATTGCAATTTAAAATGGAGATACAGAAGTTTGATATTGCAGGGAAAACCTTTGTTGCTGAAATTGAGAGTTTAAATACTAGATTAAAGAAACTCCCTATTTTTTGCATCTTCCTTTATAGTCCTAGAGCAGGGCTTTGATTTAGTCTAGAGGGACCCTGATTTGCGTTATTGATCAGTTCTGTGTTAGCAGAAATCTGAAGTTTATCCGTGAAGGGTCTGTAGGGCTCTAGAGTTTAATGTATGTTTTTAGGAGTTGAGTTTCATAAAGTACTGGGGATAAACACTGAACTTCTACTATAGCAATTCTGGTTTCTTGTACTTACACAACTTGGAGAAAATGGCTTTACTATTAGATTTAAATTTTGTACGATTCAGTGTGTATTTCTTGCATCCTTTCTGTAAGCTTCTTGATTATCTCCAGTGTGTCACCTCAGTGTCTTGCTTCAGCAGGAGCAGAGTTTCAGTGATTGTTCCAACAATGATCCTACTTTAACCTTTCTCATCACCTGAACTAGTGCCCCCTTTGAGAGGGCTTGGCCAGAAGTCACTTAGATTTATTATTTGACAAATGGAGTAATTTTACTGATAAACAATGCACACCTGTCTCCAAGGATTTGGCTTTTCTGTCTTAAACTGTAGCAGCAGGCTGAAGTAAAATACATCTGTCTCTGCATATGGTTGTATGCACTGACAAAAACTTCTGTGGTTACATTGAACATGCAGAACTTCAGGAACTCACATAAACCCTCTGAGCAGTAAGTGACCTGACAAGGTGACTTCATTCTCTTCCTAAATAGCAACAAGTTTCTTTAAAATGGATTAGGCACATGAATGTCTTTAACGTTCTCTTAAAAACTTGACATGCTGTATTCTTCTTTCAAA
The DNA here is from genome assembly GCA_013399015.1 of Galbula dea. Classification (NCBI taxonomy): domain Eukaryota; kingdom Metazoa; phylum Chordata; class Aves; order Piciformes; family Galbulidae; genus Galbula; species Galbula dea. The sequence goes on along the minus strand of VWZX01002922.1, from coordinate 9,843 downwards.
ACTTCTTGAAGAACATCAGAAAAAGGAGTGTTGAATTCTAATGAACTCAAATCATAGTAACTTGTGGTTTAGTTGACAATGTCAGGCGTGTTCACAGGAACAGTGAGGAGATGAAATCATAGTCTAAACTAGGATTTTCATTTAAAAGTGCAAGTTAGGCACAGGACCTTCAAATACAGCACAGGTTGTTTTCTGTTATTGGTGGTTGTGAGATGAGGCAGAGAGAGATTTTGCTTTTTTTCCATTTGATGCTGCAAAACACCTTTATTACACCTTTTGTGTCATCTCCTATAAGAGATAAGTTTAAAAATCTACTTACATGTTTGCAGGATCATGATTTACTCTTTCTTGCTTTGTAGACCTCCCAAATAGAAGTGAATAGACGATCTGTCTTAAACATACTCTTACTGGGTTAATAAACTAAAATAGTCCAATTCTCAGGGTTTTTTTAGAATTTCATTTAAAAAGAAAATTCTGGCAAAATACTGGTGTATATAAGTCTTGCTCAGTAAGAATTCTGCTGAAGCTAAACAGCTATATATATATTGCGGGATTGAGTGCACCATCAGCAAGTTTGCTGATGACACTAAGTTGTGTGGTGCTGTTGATAAGTTGGAGGGGCGGGATACCATCCAGAAGGACCTGGACAGTGCAGGGTCCTGCATCTGGGGCGGAATAATCCCCACTATCAATACAGGCTGGGGGATGAGGAGTTAGAGAGCAGCCCTGCAGAAAAGGACTTGGAGGTGTTGGTTGATGAGAAGCTGGACATGAGCAAGCAGTGTGCGCTGGCGGCCCAGAAGGCAAATCGCATCCTGGGCTGCATCAAGAGAAGCGTGACCAGCAGATCAAGAGAGGTGATTCTGCCACTGTACTCTGCTCTGGTGAGACCTCATCTGGAGTACTGTGTTCAGCTCTGGAGCCCTCAACACAGGAAGGACATGGACCTGCTGGAGCGGGTCCAAAGGAGGGCTACAAAAATGATCAGGGGGCTGGAACACCTCCCCTATGAGGATAGGCTGAGAGAGCTGGGATTGTTCAGCCTCGAGAAGAGAAGGCTTCAGGGGGACCTAACTGTCCCTTTCCAGTACCTGAAGGGGTCATATAGAAAGGCTGGGGAGGGCCTGTTTACAAAGGCCTGTAGTGATAGGACAAGGGGTAATGGATTTAAATTAGGGAAGAGTAGGTTTAGATTAGATATTAGGAGAAAGTTCCTTACCATGAGGGTAGTGGAACGTTGGAACAGGTTACCCAGAGAGGTGGTTGAGGCCCCGTCTCTGGAGGTGTTCAAGGTGAGGCTGGACAGGGTGCTTGGCAACCTGATTTAGTTGGAGATGTGCCTACTCACTGTAGGGGGGTTGGACTAGATGACCTCTAAGGTCCCTTCCAACCCTGATAAGTCTATGATTCTATTTACGTATTCTTGAATATGGTTTCAGGAGCTCTGGGGAGTTACTTGTTCACAGAATCATAGAATCATTATGGTTGGAAAGGACCCTCAAGATCATCTAGTCCAATCGATAGCCCTACACTACTTTTATCCCTAAATAAGTAGGTAAAGAAGTCAGATCTACTGACTTCTGTGTTTTGTTTACTTTTTTTGTCCGTAAATTCAGCATTGTTTTTTGGTTTTTCTCTGGAGTAATGTTGAATGAACACAAGTCAGTAATATGCAGAAAACTGGCTTGACTTTTTGGTAATCGTATATGCAGATCACATAATTTCAAAGTCACTAACTTGAGAATGAAGTGACCTTTACTTTTTTTTTTTGAAACTGACTTGTAATCACTTATAAAGTGAAATGTTGGTGCACATACTAGTAGGTGTTTCCTTACTAGCTGCACATACCCATTTTTTTGTCCACCAGTATAGCAGATACGCAAGGCATCTCTAATTTTCCAGATCTGTGTGCACAGTGGTCCACACTTTATCAGACTCCCAACAGAAATGCCATTCTGACTATTTAACAGTACCATAGGCAAACAGTAGGTAACTTAATCACAGAATATTAGGAGTTGGAAGGGACTTTGAAAAATCATCTAGTCCAACCCCCCTGCCATAGCAGGATTCCTTAGACCAGGTCTTTTGGTGGCATACACAGGGTAGTCTTGGGAATAAGAATACTAATAAAGAGACTTTTCACTAAACTTAAAGGTAGTGCAGTTAAATTTATGCAAATAGCAACATGTTCATGAAGAAATTAACTATGTTATTTCAGCATTTTGGAATTAAAATGTCAAAGCTTCATCTTGTTTGAGTCATCAGTGATGGCAAGGCTAGTACCATTGCACTATGTAAGGTAACTGCATGAGTAGGCAGGTACATAAACAAGTGTCTGTGAAATTTCCCCTTCAGTAAGGTTAAAACAGTAAACATACTCTGTCTTGATTCTTGTGCCCAGTCTTTTCCATATGATTACACCACTTTTGTTTCCCTAGGACAGCTACAATTCCATATTGCAGAAATGCAGCTGTTGAATTTTCATTGTTTTTCAGTGGTAAACACTGCTACATGCAGATACGTATCTGTAAATACTGGCTTTTGAAGAACCTTGAATATGATAATAAAAATGAGAACAGTTTGTTATAAATACGGTTTTCTTCTGAAGTTGAAAAAACCCATACATCACCCAGATATCTACTAAAACTGGCATTTTTCTTGGTTGTTTGGGACTAGTTTGGGACAAGTATGACTTAAACTTGGAGATTATTGTGACTTGACAACATTGAGACTTTTTTCCTTATGAAAGAGTTGATGCGTTTGACACCGGTGTTTGAACAGGAATTAGAATAGCTTAAAAATTGAGTGTGAGGTCCCTATTTTAGGGCTTACGTAGATGTTGAACAATAGGTTGTTGCTTCTTTAGAATGATTTTGTCGTTGTTTATACTTGTAAAATACTTAGGCTTGTATGTGGTTGTTACAATTAACAATGAAATTCTGTGCACTCTAGATGGTGAATTGGGCTTTTGACCAACAAAACGCTTGGTCTGTGCCTAAAGTTGAGTGCTGCCATAACATGCTAACATGTTTTGTGCCTTTGCATTTGTTGTCTTCTAGGGGTTTTTAGTGTATGTTTTTTAGATGTGTTTTCTGCTTGTATTGTTTGCAGTTTTTCTTCAGATTACCAAGTTTCTTGATCTAGTGAACAGATTCAGGTCTCTTTTGGATTAGCAGGGAAGGAAGGAGGCAGTGCCTCCCTGGTTTCTTGCATGGAGCATAATTGGTATTGAAGTCTAATGCTGAAGACGTTGTTACCCACATAGTGTACACAGAATAAGAATCCTCAGTTGCTGTTGCATACGCGACATATGAGTTCTCAATTGCTGTTGCATAGTGAAGACCTCTGCATCATGCTTCCACTTTGGGGTGAGTGATGATTAAGGTTATATAGGGACTGGTGTCCTAGGATTTTGGAAGCAGCAAGTGCAGTGATGAGCCTGGACTTCAATACTTTATGCTCGTGTTGAATTTTTGCCCCTGTGCTTGACATCAAATTAGTAGACTAAATTAACTCTGCATTTTAAAATAAGGAAAAATAGTTTGGCAGAGTTTGTGTTACCATTAAGTAATTGTGGGTTCGTGGAGGATCTGCATGAAAAGCCTTCTCCTTAATGGGCTTTGATGGTAGGAATAAATCTCATCTCCAAAAAGCTGTATAGCAAAGTTCTCTCACACCCACCTGGTAGGGATTTTAAGAGTTTTTGCCTCTTTCTTAGACATGTTCTGGGTATTTTTCCCCCCAGTAAAACAGCCTGAACATGTCTAGCTTAATTTTCTTCCATTACAGAGGCCTTGGGAATTGATGACTTTCTTTATTAGCACTTTGTTTCATGTTTGTGCTTCACCTTTGCTTCTGTATTTTGATGGATACCTGAGAATCATGTTGTGAGAACATGTATCCTTATAGTGTTCTGACTTTGAGTTCTAGGATTTTTTTAAGGGCATTTCAGACAGTACATTTTGGGGACTGTAATGCTGGTGCTTGGTTACTAGCTTGAATGGCTGATTTTTCTGAAATATATTAGCTGTGTCGTCTGGGCACTCTCTCTGTCCCATCTAGGCCCTGTTCGATTCCTGGATAGCTTTCACGTCTCCATGCAGGGAAGATACTGACCTCAGCAGCTTATTGTTATCCTTTGTCTGAAAGCACACAGCAAAGGTATCATGTTTTCTGTGTAGTCCAACATCATCTATGGCTCCTGTCAGCCCTGTCACGTGCATACTTTGTGTTCAGCATCCTGTATTAAGCCTTGTCCACTTGTTTCATTGTGAACCTAATGACTGACATAATTTGATGCGCTGATAGGTTTCGGGAGCCCAGAAACGTTTGTGCAAAAAGGTGACTGTTCAGCAGCTCTCTAATTTCATATGTCTGTGTTCAGACTATAATATAGCAAATGGGATGCAGGGACAGTAACTGTAGTCTCTTACTTCTATAACAAAGTAAGCACTGGAGTAAGTTATCTTATGTGTCTGGCATGCAGGGTTCTTCATGCAGGACACACTGATCACATGCGGTGTTTCTTCAGATACAGCAACTCTTCTTGGAGACTGAATGCTTAACAGTCATACAATGTCCTGAGTTGAAAGGGACCCATGAGGATCATTGAGTCCAATTCCTACCGATGCATAGAACCATCCCCCACCAAAGGAAAGGAAAAACGAACAACTAAAAAAATTGCATGTGCCTAAGAGCATTGTCCAGATGTTTCTTGAATTCTGTCAGTCTTGGTGGTGTGGCCACTTCCCTGAGAATCATGTTCCAGTGCTCCACCATCTTCTGGGTGAAGAACCTTTCCTAATATCCAACCTAAACCTACCTTGGCAGAGCTTCATGCTGTTCCCTGAGGTCCTGACTGCGTTGAGTCTGAGGATACAGTATGCATGAGACTAAAGTGTTCTTGCTATTTTGTAGGACGTGGGTAAGTTCTTAGAAAGCTAGTATTATTTATTGCAGCCCGTTTGCTGGAACCAGATAATCTCAATTTTGATAGAAATACCTATTTTATTCTGAGAAGGGCATAGAAGTCTGTTGTCTTAATTAACAAATGAGAAAACATCTGAATCACCTTATCGCTCTCTTCAGCTACTTGAAAGGCCATTCTAGGGAGGCGGGTGTTGGCCTCTTCTCCCTTGTGACTAGTGACAGGACTAGAGGGAATGGCCTTAAGTTGAGCCAGGGTAGGTTTAGATTAGATATTAGGAAGAATTTCTTTACTGAAAGAGTGGTTAGATATTGGAATAGGCTGCCCAGGGAGGTGGTGGAGTCACCATCCCTGGAGGTTTTTAAGAAAAGGATAGATGTGTTTCTTCAGGGGATGATTTAGGGGTAAGATTAGTGTAGGGCTATTGGTTGGACTCGATGATCTTGAGGGTCCTTTCCAACCGTAATGATTCTGTGATTCTGTGAATCATGACTGTAGGCTGGAAAACACACAGAAGAAACTAGCATATGCCACTTGGAACACACATGTCGATTTCTTTGCTATGTAATTAGTGTGGATGTATTTTCCTTGCTTTGTAAGCCTTGTGAGAAATCCCTACCTTGCCTTGTGTGTATTGAGAGCTATTACATTACCAGTGCTGCCAGGTGCTCTTGCAGTAAAACATAAATACTTTTAACTCATTTGAAAATTGATCACTTGATAAGGCACCTATTTCATATTGACTTAACGATTTTGATTGCACATTCTGAATCTGTACTAGTTTAAAGTCCATTTTGGTGCCAGGTGGGTTTCCAACCCAAGTACTGCAGTTTCTTTGCATCTTGCAGATCAGACACTGTCAAAGGCAGACTTCTTAGAAGTAGGGTCCAAACCTAAGAAAATAATCTATAGTATGCAACCCAAGTTAGTTAGCACGCTGATTTTTGAAGTTGCTTTCTCATGGTTTAGGGTGCAGTTCATAGTACTTAATCCAGTACAACTGGACTACCACTGAAAGAAATGGGCCTTCATCTCCTTTCTTTTCTGACCCACTTTCTCACTACAGATCTAATGTAGCCAGGACAAGTCAGGCCAGTTTCCTGACTCTACAGAAGAAGACTTGCTTAAGTGTTCAGTAGTGGTACAGTTCTAAAAAGTTACTATATGCTTCTGCATGTTGAGACTACATCAAGTTAAGACTTTGATTACCTATTTAGATGGGTTTTTTACAGTTTTTGTAGCTGACCAGAAAACGGAAAGATTTCCTAGTTCTTTTGTTCGTCTACTGGCTGCAAAAGACTTTGAATTTTTGGGCTGTTTTGGAAAAGACTTAAAAAGAGCAAACTGACACCACAATATTGCTGTGTTGGTATTTACTGCTTACAGTGTTGGCTTATAGTTGATAATATTCTTTTAGGATGAATCTTCTGTTGTGTTTTCTCTAGGATTAAAAATCCTTACAAGTTAGTCTTATTTGGAACAATTTATATTTTTGCTGTGTAGAACTAAACAGATTTGGATTATCTAACTACCATTTAGTTTGGGGTTTTGGTTTGGGTTTGGGGTTTTTTATGTAGCTGTGTAGCTGTTAATTTGTTTGTTTGTTTGTTTTGAGACATAAGTAAAAAGGATTTAAAACACTTCAAGTTTTTGAGACTTTTTTTTCTGTTCATGGGTAGCATAGGAGCCAGGAGCTCAGACTGCTCATCTGTGGATGCTCCAGTTGGATATGAGCATGTAAAGCTGGAATTATCTTCTCATTTATGAGGAGGGGGATTTTTAAAAAGAATGAGGTCTTTGGAGAAGCAGATTAGTATTTTCTTGTGAAGAACAGATGAGAAAATCTTTGTCTCTCAAAACAAGAATTGCACTATTCCTTGACAGTGTTACATGTGAAATTAGTCTTTCTGAGAAAATATGCTTTGTTAGTTTGAAAAATGAGTGATTTCTTCATATTTAGATATTTATTGATAACTTTCCAGGTGGATTCGTGTAAGGCTTAATACACAGTGGTTTGATCTCAAGAAAGGTGAAATGGGGATTTTTGTTTTGGTACTTGCCTTGTCCTGGAAGCTGTGTCTGTTCAAGGGCAGAAATTCTTTCCCCAGCTACCATCAGTCACAAAACTGGCCTTTGAGCTGTGCGGGCATCTTCGCCTCAACAGCTGCTTCCTGTTTGCAGTTGAGGGGTTGTTGTGTGCTTCCATTATGGTTATGTTGTTGGTACAGAGTTTGTGCTGGCTCATGTTCTTCTCAGACACTTAACTTTCATTTTCAGTTTTGCTCATCATTAAGGAGAGTTTTTTTTCTGGACAGCAGACTTGACTTGTGAGTTATTGATTGGGGTTTTTTTTTTTCACTGCATCACTTGTGGGCTGTTTAACAAAATCACAGAATCTTGGGGGTTGGAAGGGACCTCTGGAGGTGATCTACTCCAACCCCCGTCTCAGTGCAGGTTCTGCTAGAATGTGTTGCCCAGGCAGGTTTTGTGTATCTCCAGAGATGGAGACTCCATCACCTCCCTAGGCAGCCTGTTCCAGTGCTCCACCACTCTCAAAGTAAAGAAGTTCCTCCTTACGTTTAATGGAACTTATGTTCCAGTTTGTGCCCATTGCCTCTTGTCCTGTCACTAGGCACCACTGAAAAAAATCTGGCCTCATCCTCCTGACACCCACCCATTAAGTATTTATAAGTATTGATAAAATCCCCCCTTAGTCTTCTCTTCTCCAGGCTAAACAGCCCCAGCTCTCTCAGCCTTTCCCCATAAGAGGGAGGTTCTAGTTCCCTAATTATTTTTGTAGCCCTTTTTCTTTGCTTTCTCCGAAAGTTTCATGTCATCCTTGAACAGGGGAGACCAGAACTGGAGACCGTACTCCAGATGTGGCCTCACCAGGGCAGAGTAGAGTGGGAGGATAACCTCCCTTGACCTACTGGCCACACTATTCCTGATGCACCCCAGGATGCCATCAGTGTTCTTTGCCACAAGGGCACACTGCTGGCTCATGGTCATCCTGTTGTCCACCAGGATGCCAAAGTCTCTTTCCAAATAGCTGCCTTCCAGCACATCTGTCCCTAACCTGTACTGGTACATGGGGTTGTTCCTCCCCAGGTGCGTTACCCTACACTTGCTTTTGTTGAGTTTCATATTGTTAATGGTTTGTCAGGTTATTAGTGTTTTATGTCACAGCCTGCGGGAGAGGAAGGCAGGTCCACTCCGGGGTAGAGCCACTGCCGTGCCCCAGCTAGCTGGAGGGCTGCGGCATGCACTTCAGGTCCCAGGAGCTGCAGCATAGTGAAGACAGGAACACACAGCTTCCAGGACCAGGGAAGGGTGGACAAGGAGTGAACTTTATTGCCAAGGAGAGAGCTCTTTATATAGGGTCTCCGCCAGAAGGTGCTAGAACTTAGGGAGGAGTTTACAACAAATAAGGGAGAAGGAGGAGGGGACAGCTCCATTCCTGGAGAACAGGGGAGGAGTCATGCCAAACAAGGGAAGGAGGGATACATTCTTACTTTAGCAAACCGGGGAGAAGTCCAGTAACCAGGGAAACAGGGGAGGAGTCAAGTAGAGGTCTCTAGATTGTTCTTAAAGTGTTCATATAACTCGATGCCTCTTGTCTCTGCAGTTGCTCCCCACATCTCCCCCTTCTTTGTTTATTAAAAAGGCGGATTTTGAAAATAGCCTTTTAAGGCAACTAGAAAAACAGGTGAGAAGACAACCGAAAACTATAATAGAGAGGACAATGATGACCAGGAATGACAGAATTTGCTTCGCCCAATTTGGGATGCTCGCAAGCCCCAATATGTCAAGGAGATCTGGGGTATTATATCTTGGCGAGACCTGGATATGGTCGACGAGAGAGCGCAGCTCTTGGATTTTTGCAGCCACAGACTGAGAGTGGTCGCTAAAGTTGAGACAGCACATGTCCTGAAAGTCCTCGCATCCATGACCATGGTGGAGGAGAAGGAAGTCAATGGCCACCCTATTGAGTAAAGTCTCATGTTTGAGCTGCTGTGTGTCTTTAAGCAAATCAGACAGAGCTTCGCTGATGGCATTGACCTCCTTTTCCAGCCAGCACCCCATGTGCGAAATGGCCGACAACGCATGTGCTGTTCCCACAGGGGCGAAGATGGATGCAAAAAAATTGCCCGTTTTGGACCAGACCTCAAAGGTGGGGTCGCAGTCCCATGGGAAATGTATAATTGTGTGGCCTTTAGGTGGAGCGAGTGCTGCGCGACGAGATCTCCCGGTGTTAACTGACCTTGTTGGGGGAGCGTGAAGGAGAGGGGTCTTTTTTGGATTGAATAGTGCCAATTTTCCGTAGGTGCAGGGCCCTCCTAACGGGAAGATCGGGATGGCAGACCAAGCCCGATCCCCACAAATAAGGAAGTGCCCTCAGGGTAGCGTGTGTGGGACTGGGATTCTTTCGGAGGGAAATGTGACAGGGTGTTTACACCAGTTAGGGCTCTTATATATTGGATTAAGTGGGTTGACGTTATTATGAGTAGTTTTTACAGTGGTGACCCAATTGTACTTGAAGCAGTAACTAGTTGGGGCTGACCCTAGCAATTTGATTTCTTGGGGCTCTACACTCGGGGAGAATCGGGTGTCTACTGATCTGTTCTCCGAGATGCCGTATAGACAGGTTTGAAAGGGGTTTTGCGTGTTTTCATTGTAGAGACAGAGAGTGTCAGTCTTAGCGGCGTTGGCTAGTCTGATCCAAATATTTTCCCTGCCAGGCATCATCCATTTGGACGATTCCTGTGCAGGTACAGTCCATTCCAGTGCTTTGCTAAAGTAGGCAGTAGTGTCAAGTAGGGACAATGCAGAGCAACCAGATGATGTAGGCTCGTTCCGGGGCTTTATCCTTCTTGCTGGAACCCATTTGGCCCCTGCTTCGACGAAGCTTCCTGCGG
>VWZX01002921.1:864521-926302 GCA_013399015.1 Galbula dea | reverse complement strand
GGCCCAGAAGGCAAATCGCATTCTGGGCTGCATCAAGAGAAGTGTGACCAGCAGATCGAGAGAGGTGATTCTGCCACTGTACTCTGCTCTGCTGAGACCTCATCTGGAGTACTGTGTCCAGCTCTGGAGCCCTCAACACAGGAAGGACATGGACCTGCTGGAGCGGGTCCAAAGGAGGGCCACTAAAATGATCAGGGGGCTGGAACGCCTCCCCTGTGAGGATAGGCTGAGAGAGCTGGGATTGTTCAGCCTCGAGAAGAGAAGGCTTCGGGGGGACCTAATAGTCACCTTCCAGTACCTGAAGAGATCATATAGAAAGGCTGGGGAGGGCCTGTTTACAAAGGCCTGTAGTGATAGGACAAGGGGTAATGGATTTAAATTAGGGAAGAGTAGGTTTAGATTAGATATTAGGAAAAAGTTCCTTACCATGAAGGTAGTGAAACATTGGAACAGGTTGCCCAGGGAGCTGGTTGAGGCCCCATCCCTGGAGGTGTTCAAGGCGAGGGTGGACAAGGTGCTTGGCAACCTGATTTAGTTGGAGATGTGCCTACTCACTGTGGGGGGTTGGACTAGATGACCTCTAAGGTCCCTTCCAAGCCTGATAATTCTATGATTCTATGATATTGGAAGCACTGGGCCCACACTGGGATCACGCTTGAAATGCTCCAGCACAGCCTAAGAGTAATACTGGGAGAGCTGAGCCCGTACTGGGATCATGCTTGGAGAGCTGTGACTCCAATGGGTGTCATGACCACTGGGAGCACTGATGCTATACTGGGATTGCAGTTGGAGAGCTGCAGCTCGGGCTAGCATTGTACTGGGTCGTACTGGTGGGCTCAGGAGCCAGGGGATGCCCATCGACTCCCTGCACCAGTAGCACTGGTCCCAGTCCCACCATCAGCACCTCCAGGAATTCCAGGTGTGACCCACATCAAGGCTGAACACACAGCGTGCCCACAACTGCCCCTCAGTTTCTGTTTCTCCCATTTTCCTCCCTTTTATCCTCCCAGTTTCCCTATTCCCCCCATTTACCTCCACCTGTCCCCCAGTTCTCTCCAGTTTCCCCCCATCTCCCCATTTTTCCTGTTTCCTCCCAGTTCCTTCCCATTTCCCCATTTTTCCCATTTCCTGCACCCCTATTTCCAGACAGAGGTGTCGAGGAGCCGGGGTGGGGGAGGGGGGCAGGAGGGGCAGATTCAGCACACCCTGATCACGAGGAACGATGTGAAATGCTTCCTGAGGGCAGCCTGAGAAACTTGGCACACAAAGCACCAAGATGTACTGCCCAAAGAGAAAATTTGATCCCGTTAAGCCTGCAGTTGCTTTACCTTTTTCTGGCCTCCCCAGCTTTAGCTGCAGGAGCTCCTGTCCACAGCCAGTAAATGCTCCAGGTCTCCCTTTTCACCCATGCCACCAGGAGAACGAGGCCAGAGGCCACCCACACAAACCTGAGCTGGATGCAGTCAACAATGCTCCAGGACAGGAACCCACAACTGAGTCCTCAGTGCTGCCTCTGGCAGAGGGAAAGAGCACGTGTCCGTTACCCACAGTGGTGACCGGAGCTCTCCTCAGGCAGGAACCTTCCTTCTGCAGGAACTGCTGGAGACACTGCTCCTTTTCCCCAAACAGATGCTGTCGGCACCTGCCCAGATGGAGAATGAAGCATACCCAAAGGCCAGCTGACCACCCCGAGGACAGGGATTGCGGCAGCCTGGGGCTATGGGACAGGCTTCGGCGGATCTGCTGGAGGCAGGTGCATGGGGTGTGTGGGGCTGGGGGAATCTTGTTGAGTTGGAGAGGCACCCTGGGCCTTCTCCAGGGGGTGGGTAAGGGCAGGCATCTCCTGCTTCCTCTCCACCAGCTTTCCAATAATCCCCGGGAGCTGCCTGATGAGGCCTGACTCCAACCGACCATCAGCCTGTCGCATGGAAACACCCTTGCACCTAGTCAGCACCTCAGGCAAGCATGTGCCAGCAGCACCAGTCCCGTGAGAAGGGAGGGAAAAACAGGATGCCACAAAAGGCACTGACCTCATTGGGATTACCACTTTGCCCAGAGACTTTTTTGCCCAATTGTTGTGCTGGTGAAAGCAGGCAAGTGGAAACTTAAGTGTGGTGTTTCCAAGCTAAATGAGTAGACAAGCAGAAGAAATTTGAGGCGGTTGTGCTGGCTACGCCACTTAAATTATGCTTGTGTGGGTTTGCTATGTGTCAGTATTGATGGGAGACAGAAAAGTAGTCCCAGTCCCTGAGGGTCAGATATGTGGACACAGGTTTCCAAATGTTCAGATAAACACTTGCCATTTCTCAACTCTTTGTCCACAGGTTTCGGTGGAGGGGGCCCGTTACCCCGCTAAAGACAGCTGCCGGTGCTTTCCTTTAACACACTACTCCAGGCCACAAGGGCCACTCTCATGTCTTCCTAGGCTCCTTGCTATGTCTGAGCAATGCATCACCTTAGAGCCTGCTGATGTTATACTCTGGCTGGTTTTCTGGTCAGAGGAAGGCAGAAAGAGATTGTCTGCTCACCTTTCTGGCCCAGAGCTGCACAAGCCTCTTGATTCTCCTTGTGCTGTTCTTCCAGTTATCAGTGCTTTGTAACTCAGCCTCCTGCCCTCTTCAGCCTCCTGTTACATGCAACTTTTCCCACTGTAAAAGTCACCTCTCACAGCTGTGAAACCTTTCTTCTACGTAGGACTCCTTTACAGCTCTAAAAGTCTCATTAAAGCAAAAGGGGGCACTCTCACACTGCAGTCTCATCTGTATGGGCTATGTTCAATTAACAAATACTCTGGAGTGTAAAAGCTCAGGCCAGAAATCACTCGTCAGTGGGTAGTTAATTCTCTGGCTTGCAACCTTCTTGATAAATGGATGGCAAAGACACATTCCTCAGGTATGTGTCCTTCCTTAAAGCTGCTTTAAATTGTCTCCTACTCAAGGTGAGAACAGCATTTCCATCAATGGCTAAGGCACATTAAGTCTGTCTCATCCTTCTCTGCTGCTCTTTCTGCTTCCTCTTGCCCAGCAGTGCCAGTAAACGGATGGCAAGGCAGTGCAATGAACTCCAACAAGGAACTTAAAATTAACCTGTTAATGAAGGGGGGAGTGTGGGGTGCCATTTTTAACCTAACTCGTTGCCTGGTCCCACCATGAGCTTAACGCCACAAAAGTGGGAGCAAGTGGCAGCTGTCAAGGAGTGTGCCGCTACTGCAAAACACAACACAGCAGCGCAGCAAAGCACTGCCTGCGCTCTTCCCTCAAAGTATGTGTGCTGTGGGCCACAAAGGACAATGCCAGGCTGACCCTGCTCCGCTTTCATCTCTCTTGGGCAGCACAAGCTTTCCCTGAGACCGTCTGCCCTACATACCCAGATTCTGCTGTTTATTCTTCTTCCATACTCACTGATGAATGAAAATGTGTTTGAACTATCACTTCAGTTGGTCCCTGTGGTTTTTTGGTTGTGATTCTTGCTGCTCATAGTGCTTCCTTTCACCTACCTAGAGTCCTCTCCTTGAGCACAGGTGTAGCCACCACCTATCAGAAGGTAACCATCTGTGTGTCCTACATTGTCTTCAGGCTGTGGCAAATAAGGCTTGGGATTAGGACTTGATGATACTTGTGTGCCTCTTCCAACTTGGGATATTCTGTAATTAGCATTCGGTCTAAGCCCAGATTTATGCTGAGCCACTCATTTTTACCCCTGGGTTCACCACGTAAAACTTGTTCTTTTGGTAAAGAGGCTCTCTAGATGCTCCCTATATCTGATACTCCTCAGCATGGAAGAAGCAGGAACTGAGCTCCTTCGATGACACCTGTGATCAAAGTATTCTGCACAAAAACACTCACTTTGGAGAGAGGACTCCTGGTTCCTTGTCCCTGTTCCTAATATTGTATGATTTTATTAAATAAAATAAAGCAAACAATCATAAAATACAAGGACAGTTCTTGAAGAAGAGACCAAACACAGCTGTAGCACCCAGCCCGAGGGTCTTGGCCACTCTCTGACTCTTTTTCTGCATAATGCTGTATTTCAGAGGGAAAGAAGCGGATAGCGAGAACCATTCCTCCTCCCTTCTAGAAAGACAAGGTGTGATGATTTGAAATGTGCATACTTCCTGGAGATGATGAGAGAGTAAGACCAGCTACCTTGCCCCTTGAGCGTGTGCTTCAGTCACTGCACTAACAGGGACCTAGGAGAGAATGCTGCTGAATGTTAGGAGAAGCCCAGGTTCGACAGCATACACTACACTGATAAAATGCCCTGGACCAGGGCCTTAGTGTGGCATAAATGCTTAGTATCTGGATAATGACTAGACTTAAACCAGCTCTTCACAAGCCACCTACACTATTCTTAGCTGACCTAGAACAGAAAAAGGACTTCGTGGCACATTCTTACACCAAAATAAGCCAAAGCCAGACAGCTCGCTCAGTGTTTGGGCTCCAGTCACTGACAGTGCAGAATGGCTAGCACAGGTGCTAGCACAGTCTTGGCCCATGCTAAGCAGCAGTTAATGAGAGGGCTTTGGTGCACCTCAGAGCAACCACACATGCTGGGGATCACCGAAAACAGACAGGACAGATGAGATTTATCAGAACTGGTTGCCTGAACCCTTTGTAGCCTTATTCCACAGGTGCTTCAAACCACACTGTACGTAGAACACCCTCACGACACACTGCACAGCAGGCAACGCACGCTCCTCAAGCTTCAAGTGCTTGCCCCGTCTCAGGCAGTCTGAAATGGAAAAGCACATAGGTAAAAAATCCCCAATCCACCTATGTTTTCCACGTGTAGGGTCAAATGGTCCCCATGCAAAACCTGGCAGGAACCCAGAGTTAGAAGTCAGATAATGGGGACATGTCCAGTCTGTGCTACACCGGCTCATGGCAGAAAGCAGTTCCTGGCACTACTTCATTTGGAGTACAGATGTAGCCAATGCACCATCTGAACCAAAAGGCCAAACAAGCTGGTCCCAGAGTGCTGCAAAGGGTGACAGCAGAAGGGATTTTTTGCATGGCAGTGCATGGGTCACACCTGTCACTTCCCTTCTGTCTCTTCTCAGCCACCGACAGCCATCCCAGCTACGTTCTTGCTCCATGCCAAGGTGAGACCTGAAGATACCTACTCTACAGGGCAAAGTAATCTGATAAAAGTAACCTGTATACTCTTAAAATAAATTTGTCTAATATAATTATGCTGTATTATTTAAATAATATTGTAAACTAATCATATGGCAATTGTATATATTACAAGTAACATATATTGTATGCAATACATATATTACTATAATGTAGAATACATTATAATAAGGTTATAATTTGTTAGTTATAAAACATTATCAAGTTATCATATAATATCTAATACTTGCATTGAAAATATAACCATTTCCCTCTAACTATGTGAAGAAAATGTCCCTATGGAGGCGGGTAAACACCGGAACGGGGGCCCAGAGAGGTTGCGTGGGATCCCTGTCCTTGGCAATGTTCAGCACTTAAAGGCCCTGGATGACCGGGTGAAGCTGTGAGCAAGCTGACGTGACTATGTCTGCTTTGAGCGCAGGGTTTCACTAGAGCCCTCCAGAGGGCTTGCCGGATGTACGCGACTCTGATTTTTGACCTCTGGTAGCACTGAGGTCACACAATAAGCTATAATATGCACATGCCAAGCGGACTAGAAGTTGCTTAAGTCTTCTAACACAGATGTTTCTCTGATACACCTCAGATATTTTGTGACGTGAGTCGTAAGTGGAAGAAGGGGGGAGATGAGAGAGAGCTAGAGATCAAGGATCAGATGTTAAATCCTGGCTGCTCACCTGCTGGCATGAAAACAGTTTGCAGCTGTGCATTTGCCATCAATAGCAGACATACTTTATGCCGCCGTACTCTGCAAGCAAATAAACAGTGTAGTCAAACGAGGCCGAGCTGGTTCCTGCTTGACAATATTTAGAACTCGGTAGTTCTGGCAAAACAAAACAGGCAGCCTCCAGCCAGACTTTGCATGACTGTGAAGCATAGGACGAGTCCCTGCTTTCGCTGCACAAACCGAGTGACGGGGTCAGCACAGGATAATGGGGAAAAGTGAACTCTGCTACAACTAAATGTCATGTTGATGCAAATGCAACTTCACCAGTTTTTATAAACAAAATTAAATTTAATTTGCTTCACAGTAGCTAAGGTGCTGTTAATTCAAAACCCACAGAATACCTCACTGGACACAGTTAATAGTCAGCAGACCACATAGGCCAGGCTTTGAAAGCATTTAATATTCACTGAAGTGCTGCTTGTATCCAATTATAACTCACTACTTGCCATCTTAATAATTTAAATCTGTCCACTCTTTAGAGAGAAAAAAATGCACTAATCAAAGACATGAATGCACCTTTCGCTTCTGACAGCATTAAATTAAAACTAAATGGTAGATCTTGAATGAGTTACTCTGCAAGAATAAAGGCATTAATGAGGTAATTTCATTATAGAGGCTCATCCAAGCCTATGTGAAAACAAGGGAAGTAAATGGAGAGGAAAGCTGCCGAGGAAATTAGGGTTCCTTCCACACTAATTAATGTTTTGGGGCATTTAGTACAGGCACCGAATTAACTGCTCCAAAGAACTCCATTGAAAAAAAAAAAATACATTGTTGCCCTGCCATGTAATTAGAAGACAGTACAAGCAGAACACTTAATGAGTATAAAGCCAGCCTTTTAACTTACTCTGCCCAGCTTCTGAAAACATGCCATTGTGGAGGCCGAAGTTTAAGGAAGCACTAGGCATACAATATAGGATTGTTTAGGTCCTTCTGTTCGGTGAGCTGTAAACAGGTAGCCCTGAATGAGAGACTCTGAGACTCCTGGGAGGCCTGGCTTCCCAGAAAAAAAAGAAAAAAAAAAAAAGGAAAAAAAAAAAAAAGTCTTAAATGCATCCAGATAGAAGAAAAAAAGGTGAATAGGCCCAGCACAGCCAGCACAGTGAATGCTCACCGCTGTCTTAAGTGATTACATGATGTTGTGCCACCCCCTCTCCTCAAGTTATCTTTACACTGCTTTTGTCTCCTCTAATTGGAGCTGATGAGGTGCTAATTGGTTGCTTTTTTAAAAAAAGCACTACTTAAGCACTGGCAAACAGAGTAAGACAGCGTGAGTGGAGTTAATGAGGGCTTAGCAAAAAAAAAAAAAAACAACAAACCCACCCAAAACCCAAAAAAACAAACCACCAAAAAAATTCCACCCCAACCAATCGACCTCAAAAAAACAAACCTAAAACAACTCCCCATAGCAATGTGTACACAAACACATCTATAAGTATTCCTTCCTGTTGGCATAAACGGAAATGTGAAAGGAAACGGCTGCATTTAGGGAAATAGCTGTGAGGATCTGAGTTTTGTGAGAAGAGAGGCAATACCGGGAATAAATAAACTCCCAGCGCTTTGGCTGGCGTCCTTGGCAAAACTCGAGGTGCACCGGCGCCCACCGGTACCTGGCAGGATTACTGACAAGCCCCGTGCCATGCTATACCGTGTGCCCAGCATCCCCGGCCCAGCTGCCTCAGCATCCCAGCACAGCAGCTGTGCACCACGCTGCCTGTGTTGCCAGCCAAAGCCTCCGTCGCTGGGATGTGGGCTGGGGGGACTGTCCAGTCGCTGCCCAGCGAAGCGGCAGGTGTAGATGGAGACCAGCAGTGGGTGCCCAGCTTGCGTGGCCTGATGCAGGCCCCTGTGGCTGCTAAGACCCCTCCAATAACAACTTTCCTGAGTCGTTTTTCTACTCTCTTACAGAGGTTTGCATCTGCCTCACAAAGACGCAGGCTAGCGGGCTGAATTTGTTTCACCCCACTTTGCCACTCACAGACGAGCCGTGCGCCATGGCCCCTTCTGTGGCCACAGAACTGCCAGCCTCTTCTGGGCCTAAGGCAGAAGGCACAGGTTGGCAGCCCCAACAAGCACTGGTGGATGTGGCATCGCCAACATGGGATGGATAACACTGAGGTGGCAGCAATGCACGTCAGCTCCATCCCCTCCAGCTTGCACCCTGCAAAACCACTGCCTTGCAGATCGGGATAGGACAGAAAAGTTTCTAGTCCAAAGTAATTTAATATATTTGCTCTTAAACTGAGGTACAAGCAGGTTGGAAACAGCCCGGACGCCTGTGTTATGTTTAGCGGCTAATACCTGCAGTTAATGCTACTCTCTAGGAGGAGAAACACTTTTGATCCGGGGCGAGTACTCCTGCAGGAGCAGGCGTCAGCTCCGTCCTCCCGGCACCGCACAGCAGCTGACGCCCTGACTCTGCAGCTTGTCACACCGCGGGGAAACGGGCCTGGGTCAGACCACCACACAGGGCCCCAGCAGCACTGGGCTCCCGCAGGAGCTGTGGGCTGGATCGCACCCTAGGTCCTGTAGGAGAGGCAGGCATAGAGCACCTCACCGGCCCCTCTACCCCTCTCTGCGATTAGCATTGAAACCAGTAACGAGGCCTTTTGTCATCGAACCCCTGTCACCTTCCTTGCTATACCCTACAGTCACGATTTACATGAATGCAAACAACACCTATTGGGCGACACTTCTGTATGACCTTATTTTCAGCAAATGGGTTTGTACTAAAAAAAAAAACCAAAACAATCTGTAAAGCATTACCTTTCAAAATGTTTAAATGCTTAGACTCCTGGTAATTTTGTGTATTGAAACAATTCTTACTACAATTCCTTAGTCCACATATGTTATCAATAACACTGACAATGTTTTCATTTTCAGATACTAAAATACCCTGAATATTTCGAACCCCGTGAAGACAAGGAAAAAAAATGTTTTGCATTGAGTTTACCTTTCTTTTCCCCAGCTTTATGCAAAGTATTGTGATTGAAGTACGCAGTGTCAATTCTGTTGCTACTATAACTGGTTCCAGAGGCCACAGTTTCACCACGTCTGTACGCATTTCCTACAAAAAGGTTTTGAATAACATTAGGTACTCAGCATTTTACACATATTCTGTATGCAGGGTGATACTGCCTTCTGCATTTCTAGACCAATTCTGACCCTCCCCACTACCAAAAGTATTCCGAGTCGTAAAGGAGAATACAAAAAGTACCTGGTCTACTGCTGATGTTGCCTGGCAAGACAAAAAACCAATTCTGCAAGCTTTTTGAAAATGACACTGCAAATGCCTAGGTTAAACGCACCCTTCTGCCTTTTCTGAATTTGTTTATACACAGTCCACAGAGACACGTGGGCATAGAATGCTTCCTTAGTAGCTGCAAGACTGCATTTTTTGACAAGTGATACCTCTGGGGCTCCAGGGAGAGATTGCCCAATGATGACAACTGTGTCCTCTCTTGTCACCGTCTCAGTACCACCAGGCAATTCTCTAACTCCTTCGAAACTTCTCTACTGAATAGTTTCATATTGGATAAAAAGACAAAAGTGGAGTTGAAACTATAAAACCTACAGTCAGCTCAAGAAGACAATGCACCGTTAATTAAGGCAACCCAGATGATCTGTTTATGCTAACGAAAAACAGTCAGCCCTTCCCGCACTTCAGTTCTTATTTTTCCTTTTTTTGCCTGTGTATAATCACAGTTTGAAAAACCAATTAGTTTGCAAACAGCCAGTTACTTCGGTATGTATTTATGCTTGGTAATTTGTGCCCCTATTCACATTCTAAACCAGATTCTTTTCACTTTAATGCATGGTCACTTTCTTTTCTTTCCGTTGTCATGAAAACGAGGGATTTCTTGCTAGCTGTAGAAAGAAACTTCCTAGTGAACAAAGTTACAATTAATTCCTCTAAACGTGTTCCTAGAGACATCCACCTATAAAATAGGAAAAAAGCAGAGCTCCTTGCTTTAAGAAGTCCCAAAAGAGGCAGAGCTGAAACAAAAGCTCATTATCTCGTAAGGCTAACGGAGCAAATACACATATATATGTATAAAAATATAAATACACGTATATATATATTTTTTTTTCAATTTCACAAGTGATGCACATGAAAATCTACATGATGTGTTTTCCAGGGCAGGTATGATTGTGCCCGCAGAGATCTCCACTCTCATCACTGCTGCCTGCTGCGTTCTCACAGAATGCTTGCAGGAGGCAGTCCCTCGGGACTGCTTTGTTTCCCATGCGATTAACAGCTTCTGGTTTACCATAAGCCAGTGTGACATGAGTTGTGAAACTGCATGCTGTGCATGCCAAGATGTAATCCTTAAACATGTTCTACCCTCCTTCCACTTCCTCCTCCAGTTTACTTTTTGCCTTGCTGCTGCTGGGAAAAATGCTTTCCAGGCCCCCTCCCTTCCTAATGAACATGGCCAATTCTGCACCAATTCAGATAGGAGTGACCTTCATTTTCTGAAGGTGAAGATGATCCTACTCTTAAGGAACAAAGAAACAGCGGGCTGCAGTCCTTCTCCAGCTCCTATGGTCAGTGGTGGCTTCATCGGCCTGGCTGCTGCTTCATCAGCTGCAGCCTGGGGGCACGTGAATGCAGCCCTCCCACAACTAAGGAGCCAGAAAGGTAGGAACCCCTTTCCCGAGCCCATGGGATGGCGTATCTCATCAACTGCTGCTAATAAGAGGACTGAAGGTACCTTAAACCACCTCTTCTTGTTGGGAGTTTTGGATATGGAAAACTTATCTCCTCCCGAGTAGCTTCGTGGTTGCAAAGTGCATGGAGTAGATGTCACGTGCGTGGTGAAATCACATTTGTAATGCTTCGCACCTGAGAGAGAGTAAGCATCTTCTGATTCCTGCTGGGAATTGTTACTGAATACAATTTCAGGCCATCTTACCTGTGAGCCTGAACCAGCAGCTCCTACCATCAATGGACAATAAATCTCTCATTTTTGACCTCAGAGGGAATTTGGCAGCTATCCTTGCATGGGAGGTAGCAGATGGCAGCGTATGCTCCATAAAGTGGCAGAGCACCCAAGTGTGGAAGATGGGAAATATCAAAGCCAGTCACTCACCTCTGCTACCATCAATAAAATCCCCAGGGGGAAGGCAGGTAAGAAAAGCCTCCCTCCCTTTCCCTGTCCTCCTTCTTGCAGCTTTGTCCCATAGAGTCTGAAGATAGCTCTTCCTCGATATCAATCGCTCTGGGAATGTTAGTTCTGCACAAATTCACTTGGGCTAATGTTTAATAGAAAAGTCCTCTCAAAAGGAAGTAAAACCTGTTTACTGACTTCATGCAAAAGGGTAAAAGGCACAAGGGGTAACAGCAAAGGACTCTAACATACACCAGGCAACCTCTGAAAGTGAAAAGTTGCTGTTTCCAAAAGAAACACCTTAAGAGTATCACAGAAGGCTCTGAAAATACACCAAGATTGGAAAGATTCCTTCCTAGGGAAGGGTGGGCAGGTTTTGACTCCTGTCCTTTCAAACCCCTCCTCTGTGCAGGTTGCCCAGGACAGAGGCTGCTGCTGAGTCAGGCCCAAAGGCTGCATGCAGCGTGCTGCATCCTGAGACACCACAGACCCAGCGAGCAATTGAAAAAGCTGCAGGACTGATGCTAGTGGTAGTACGATGAGCCAAACTCAGTGGTTTTAAATGAAGGCCTATGAACTGGGTTGCCTGAAATTGGTGAGAGCAAAATAAACGGCTGGAAGTCTGGGGCAGACATCTGACAAGTGAAAGGGATTTGTCACACAGACAGAAGAGATGTAGCAGCAAGAAAACTGGGCAGTTCAACCTGTACTGTGGATCACATGAGCAGTTTCCTCAGAGGCTGCACTCAAGAAGCCAAAGTCCAAAGCCAGGGATGCTTCCATGTTTTTCATGGCTCGCTTCCAGGTCATTTGATTGAAAAGGTTCTAAATTTGACAATTTCTAATGTTCAAAGAAGTTCAAATGTAAATCCATTCAGTTCATCCCTGCTTGAGATAAACACGAGTGGGTCAATTGTTCAATAAAATTCAACTCAAAATAAGCTATTCAGATCTGCAGAAGGGTGCGTTAGGAGGGGGGGGTCTCTCATTAAAGAGGGATGTGAGGACGTTCAGTTTTTACAATGCTCAATAAAAATCATGAAAGAGTTGGCTGAATGCTGTCACTCTTCAACCCTCAAACTGCGTAAAGCATAAACAGACGTAAGTATGAGACAGAGGATGAAAAGAATATCTCAAGCTGGAAGGGACTCACGAGGATCATTAAGTCCAACTCCCTGCTTCTCACAGAACTACCTAAAACTAAACTGTATGACTACGAGCATGGTCCAGACGATCCTGGCTTAGTGCTGTGACCACTTCCCTGAGGATCTTGTTCCAGTGACTTCCCACCCTTGTAGTAAAGAACCCTTTCCTAACGTCCAATCTGAACTTCCCTTATGCAGCTTCATTCCACTCCCTCGCACCCTAACGCTAGTCACCAGAGAGAGAGATCAGCACCTCCCCCTCTGCTGCTCCCCTTGAGTAAGCGGTAAACTGCAGTGAGGTCACCTTTCAGCAAAGAGGTCACGTCTCAGGCTTCTCTTCTTCAGGACGAACAAGCCAAGTCACCTCAGCCGCTCCTTGTAAGTCTTGCCCTCGAGACCTTTCACCACCTTGATCACTCTCCTCTAGACACACTCTAACGTGATGTGCTTCTCACACAAAGGCTCCCAAAACTCCACACAGGACAGGCTGCATTTTCCAGGTCTCTCCTCATTCCCACGCCCTCCTTTGGTCACACTTTTTTGTGAGCAACAGTATACCATAACACTCATTGTAAACTCCTTTGGGCCAGCTGCTGCCTCAAACAGCTGTCATCAGAGGTTGTCGGCTCACCTTCAGCAGTCATATTTTTACTGAAAGTTCTACAGTGCATGTTTGAGACAGCAGTATCTAAATTTCCCCAGTGCAAGCAAAGGTGGTCTAGTGCAAAACAACTTTCTTTAATGCCAAGGCTGCACTTAAAAAAACACCACAGAGATAAGGCTAATTTATAAATCCAAAATGGATACACCTTTCCAAAAAAGCATGGCACAAAGTTAGGGGTACCTATACTGCAGACACAACAGTGACCCAACTGTTATGGCATACTGTACAACATGAATGTGATCTGATTGTAGCAAACAGTATATAAAGTGATTACTTGTTTTAAAGCAAGCTTTGAAAAATGCCTATACAATTCTTTCTCTCACAGATCGCAACCGACAGCTATGATTAAGTGAAGCGAGAAAGCATTACCTATTTAACGAGTCATTCCTGTTCCTTGCACTCTGTAATATTTGTTACGCTGCTTTATAGGACAATAATCTGATTCTCAAATGTTTCTCACATGCAACGCCTGCATACTAGCAGGAAATGTTATTTGCTTGTTATTTCACTGGAAATTTTGTTTATTTTTATAGGAGTAAAAGCTGTTGAAAAAAAGAATGTCAGAAATTAAGTGGATTAGTTTTAAAGTAGACAGAAACCTGAAAAATTCTCTGGATTTAAAAAGAAAAACATTGTTTTCATAAGGTTACAAATACTGAATTTCTCTCATATTCCCTTGGTTAATAAATGACATTAAAATCCTATACATATAGATAATATTCTATCAAAATGAAACATATAATATCCTATTTCAAACTGTTACCGTGCTAAGAAAAAGGGTGAAATAAATTGCCATCATCCAAACTAGAGCTAAATAAATTACCTTTAAAACAATCAATTTTGCCAAGACAATGTTTTTTTTTCCAGAGAGATCCTGTTTTGAAATGCTTTGATTACCTCCATTTGAGGACATTTTGCTTCCCCCGAGGCTAGTGCCACGTTTGTACATAGGGTCATTGCCCCCTTGGCTTAGCTATCTTTGGAGACAAAGTAGTCGTTAAGTATTGAAAACAAAGTATTACATCCAACTCCGCAAGCTGTACAGGCTTACGGGTAGTCAAACATCCTAGAGAGGAACTTGGGCCCCTGAAAAATCAGGTATGATTCCTGGATAAGTCAATAAGAGACACACTTCCTTGGATTAGCTCTGAAACTTGTTACTGCAGACCCCCAGACCGAAGGTGCACATCTGGGAGGTTTTTTTAACATAGTAAGAAGAAAAGCAAAGTTGTTCTTCCTGGTGCCAGCAACATGCCATTGTGGAGCTAAGGGAGCACAACCTTTATTTGTCAAAGCCTGCTGATTATCAGGAAGAATGGAGGGAAACTGAGCCTATGTACTGTAAAGCGTTAAAATTAAGGTTATGACATTTGCAGCAAAAATAAACCATCTAAGATTCCATTTTTAAATATTAACATGTTTGAGTAAATCAGCTTATGTTCCCTGCATATGAGGTATTTGGACATTTGAGCCACCTCCATCATGTTTGTCTGTCTGCCCTGTCAAATTCTGCATGAGCTTAATTCTCAAAGCCTACAGCCCTAAGAGAAAGCATGTTACATCCTGAGCTCTTGGAAGCTTAGTGTCTTGGTTTTCGGTGTGCCAAGTCGACTAGGCTGACAGCGTTACATGGGTACTAACCTCCGTCAGAACTAACCTCGGGAAGAAATGAACGTCCAGCATGGGGTGCATGTCTTAGCGACGGCAGCTTACGCAATCATGGACAGCTTCACACTGAGAAGCTGTGAAATCCATGAATGATGACTAAAGTAACTTCAGCTTTTAAAAAAAAGAAAAAAAAGAAAAAAAAGAGAGGTTTCTCAAGCATCATTGTTTTGGACTTCTTGTGACCTCACCGAGCAGAATGGTCCCACTGCTTGTAATCTTTGTTTCCAGTATTTTCAGTGATAACTACCTTTGGAGGCATTTGTTTTCTATTATCAAATCATTAAATGGTAATGCAATTGTTAGTTTCATTTCTCTAGTTCTAATACATTTTGCAGCCAGTAACCATTCCCAGTTCATTAACTGGCTGACCTCAGCATTAACACCCCCTCCGCTAGGGTTGCCTTGGAAACAAAGCTTCCTGTGCGTAATCCAAGCTTATCTAGCTCTTTATCCTACATGTGACCCTTAATTACTTGCTAAATTAGAATGGTTTTCTGAAAATCACAAGAGGAGGTTAATATGTTCTTCCAGAGCTGGTCAAGCTAAGATGACACCAGATTCCCAGGGAATTCAAATTACATGATCCCTGAAGGCGTCTCTTTCAGAAGGAAGATGAACTTTCCCAATGGGAGGCAGTATGCCATGATAATGCTCCTGTCACTCACTTTCCTTGCCCTGCTTGTCCAGCTACAGCTTAATCCAGTATGAACAATACACTAAGTAAATATCAGGTTGATTAATTATGGTGCAAGATTCAGTAACCACTTGTCTTCTGTAATTAACATTGTAATTGTAATTAAGTAATACTCTTTGTACGGAGATTTCTGGATTAAGAGGAGGAACGAGGGAGAATCCTCAATGCTGCAACAGGGAAATTAAGAAAATAATCAC
Organism: Galbula dea; assembly: GCA_013399015.1. Lineage (NCBI taxonomy): Eukaryota > Metazoa > Chordata > Aves > Piciformes > Galbulidae > Galbula > Galbula dea. The sequence goes on along the minus strand of VWZX01002921.1, from coordinate 910,964 downwards.
AGCAGTCAAAATCAATTGCCTCCTTAAAATTGTGCTACCTTTTAAAAAGTCGGAAAAAGAAAAAACTTTATTACTTCCAGATATCTTGGAGTAGAGATGAAATGGGGTTGGTTTGTCACAATATTGCTCAGAATTTATGAAAGTCACCTAGGTTTTCCTGTGAGCACAAACAAATAGCCACAGAGCCTTTCCCCTCCCTTAGTGTTAGACTTCATAAATGTCATCTTCATTGAAGAAAACACCTTATTAATAGGACTGGTGAGCTCTGTAACGTTTCAGTGTGGAAAGAGGCTTCCTAAGCATTTTGAATACTGTTTTCCAACAGTTCTATTTTCATTAGAACCTAGAAAGCATTTTAAGACATTGACTCCAGATATCCACCCTTCCCTTATATTGGTCTCTTTGTTCAAGGTATGGGGAATTACAGGGATGGAAAACAGGACCACAGACATTCAGTCACCTGCCTCCTCCCTTCGAGACCCCTGTAACACTAGGAACGAGGAAATGAGCTTCCATCTTTTGAAGGGTACGCTTTGAAGAAGAAGGCTAAGTTCAGAAACGTGGGCCTGATCTTCATTATTGATTGCAGGAACCTCATGACTACTGTAAAAAAAAAAAAACAGACCAAAAAAAATAGATGGCTGCTGAAAAGACAGAGAAATGGAGATCATGGTGGCTGGTGGCCAGAGAGAGGTCTGACACAGATTCCCCAGAGGACAACGGAAAGAGACAAACAAATCTCTCCATCTAGTCCTCTATTCTTCCTTCATATAGGCAAGAGGAGAGGAGGAATAGAAAGAGAATATTCTACCATCTAGAAGAATGCTAAGCTACTACCCCCCAGCAAGCTGTGACTGGTTTTACGTGTAGCAAAACCAACAGGGGAACAAAGGTATCTGATTGAGAGACCTCTTCTAAAAAAACCTGACTGTTATACCGTTAGATGGGCACTGTTACATGGAATGAAGATAATCAGTCTGAATACGAATTCTGAAGATCCCAAACACTTTGAGATTTATATCCGCTACTGTGCTACTTCATTTTCATCTCTAGTTTATTTCTTTGTTTTATATCCTTCTGACCTCTATCTCGGAACAAGAAAAAAAAACAGCAGAGGTGTACAATAATGCGTTATAGTCTATGACATATTCAGTTGCGGGATACCAACAAAAGGTAAAGAGTAAGATATAGAGGAATAGTTTCAGCTACGGGTTGTAATAGAAAAAATTGTCAGTTTCCTGTGGTAAAACCGAACAGAATAGTTCAGAAAAGACAGAATAACAAGACAAACAGAGCACTTGAGGGACCTAGGTTGGCAGTCAGCCGTATGCTTCAGTCACCTCAGTGTGCCATGTAACTCCCCTACAGAAAGGGTTTTAGGGGTTTTATTGCGAACAATAGACTCCCTACCTCCACGGTGTCCTAAACTGTAGGATATGGCAGGCAAGCTCTGGGGAATCTTGCTGCAGCGTTTCAACCCACAGCCACTAAAGAGTTTCTCCTGATCTTCTGCAATCATCCCTACTCCAGAAAAGAACAGCAAAGGCTGTATCCTGGCACTTCAGATGTTCCAGTTCTTAGCCTAGCACGTAATTTTGTATGTGAAGCTTGAGCACACCTTTGTTTTGGTCAATTCCACTACATCCATTATGACACCTTCAAGCACCAGAGCAATCATGCCTAGAGCTTTGAAGCATCTGATTTGTTTCAAGGCTGAAACAGACACATAGCTGTGACGATCCTGCTGGTCTTGCTTTTTCCTGTCTTTTTAAGTGAAGTATTTTGAAGATTGCTATCCCTAAACTTCCAGCTACTTAGCCAATGTATGTTTAAAGTATATATTTGTACATGTGCAAGTTTGCGTGTGTGCACATACAGTCTGATTACTTCACTTTCTTCTTCAACTGACATAGTCATTGCAGTGTAGAGGAGCCACTCATTACCGAGTGACTGTTATACAAACTAAGCGGAGCTTTCCTTTCTGACAGTGTGGCAATTAAGAAATAACCATATAGTGATTTGGGGAATCCTGCTCCTTGCCCATGGACTGCTGTGACGTACTCTGGAGTTCTGCATGCTCCATGATGATGGAACAACTTCATAACAACAAGTTATGAAACAACTATGAAGCATTATATAAAACAAAGGGGCACAATAAATGAAATGACAGAGGAGTCAATGGCAAGAATGATAATATGCAAAAGTAGCTTTTTTAATAAGTTGAGACAAGTTAATATACCATCAGAAAGTTATGCAATACAGCATCTGTTCTCTTAAATCACGTGTTGCTTCTCTGCTAGTGCCTCTAAGTGGCAAAACATCCAACCTGCTTATTGTGGGAGAGTGGGTAACAGATTAGTTTTAAGGCTAACACTTCTCATTTTCTAGTCTCTTTCAGTGTGGTTCAGTTATTTCATTGGCACGTTAAATTCCAAGATTACTGCCAAATGAAGTAGACAGGACAGGGCTTCGTACTGTTCTCTTTGTATCTCTGACACATATGATATTTTATCATCCTGACGTAATTGCAGCATACCGTGTTGCTACAACGTTCTAGAATTTTACCTGAAAAATTACTTTCTAGATCTCTAAAGACCAGAAAAACAGGTGAGTTTTCTGTGTCTAGTTAGCTGCCAAGATGACTCCCAATTCCCTTAACATCTCCCACAGATGCACTCAAAAAAAAATATCAAAATCTATTCTTAAACCATTTAGAAACTTTAGGATACCACTGAAGACACTATATGAGACATCGAGTACTTCTTTCTCTACATTAACAAGTATTAAATTATCAGGAATACTCAAGATACTTATGTAAGATATTCTAAAGTTTACCACAGAAACATTTCACCTGCACTTAGTCTTATCCGACTAATAGATTTGCTTAATCCTCTTGTAACTGAGAAAGACAACCTTTCCAGTGAATGTGTATGATTTTACTCTCACCTATGCTGAAGCAGGTGAAAAAAAAATTAAAATTCCACTTTAAAAATTACTTAATCCCTCTTAAATGACTCCAAGGTCATCCTCTTCCTCAGCTGGCTCTGAACCTTCTTACTGACTCTTAAATTACTCATACTCCCAGACTTGGTAAAAGGAAATGAAGGGATGTCAGAAACAAATGGGTATGAAAAAGGTAGTACAAAACCCAACTGTGAAAAGAAACTTAAAAAACCCCACTGCTGACAATTATTTTCTCTGGGAATTGAGGCTGTATGACAGGGCAATAGATAGTATTTCAGAATGAAAAGGCAAGCTCTCTTACTGTTGGTTCAGTCATCCATTTAACAGGGGCACACTCTGGCCAGGCGGCCTGCTCCTCCACTGAAACAAACCTGACCCTGCTCTGAGATGCTTCACAATGACAAACGTATACCCGTATTTCTCACCTTTACAAATCTGACCCTCTCTGAAGCAGTGTCCGGATCACTAACCAACTTTCAGCACTGTCTGCTCACATAATCGAGGGCGTGAGTGTCACCAAAGGCTTGCTTTGCTCACTTCCATGGCAGCAGGTTGGTCTCATATGTTGTGAGAAATGGAACCAATTTTTTCTGCAGGATTTCCGACTATTCTAAAAAATGAACATACAGAGCTTGTGTAAGTGGGGTCTGTGCTGAGGAAGTAACTGATGGAAAAGAACAGATTATTTACCCTTCATACACTCTGCAGGCTGCTAATCGCAGGCAGCTGTGCCAGTATCCGCAGTACGCGACAGCACGCACGACCGCCGGCCGTTCCGCCGAGTCCCAACTACCAGCGGAGGAAAGGCCGCCGGCCCGCAGGACACGCCCGCTGGACTCTCCCACAAGCCACTCGCACCCCCCCCGGCCCAGCGAAGCCTTGCGGCCACCCCTCAGAAGACGGGGGCATACACGCACCCAGGGCTGCTTAAAACCCTGCCAGACGTCAAGTCTCTGGCTATCCAGGACCCCTCCGTTCCTACGAACGAGCCACCCCGCGGGACCCCTGCAGCATCTGCCACGCTCCCCCTGCGGCTGGAGAACGTATGCCTCCGGAGATCGCGAGAGCGGCACGATACCTAAGCCTCCCCGGGCCTACTTGGGGCTGGTCCGCTCCACCCAGAAGCAGCGCCCTCCCACCGGCCCTCAAAAGCGCCGCAGCCAGCCCCGCCTCCCTGGGCGGGGCGGCAGGTGCCGGCGGCGGGCAGGGGGCGAGGCCCACTTACCAACATCGCAGGCCCCTCTGGGCAGGGCCGGGAAGAGCCGGGCCCAGCCCGGTCCTCCCCTCCCCTCCCCGGCTCGGTCGCGGCAGCGCCTTGCCCTTTGCCCGGCCCCCGCGCTCAACCAATCAGGTGGCGCCCTGTTGGCTGTGCCCGGCGTCCCGCAGCACCGGCCAACATGGCGGCGCGCGCGCGGCGGGTCGGCCTGGCGGCGGCCCTCCTCAACTGTGCCCTGCTCACCTTCGTCCGCCTGCCGCTCGCCCTCGGGCAGGCGGCGGCGGAAGGCTCGGCTGCAGCTCTGCCGCACCGCCGCTTTGAGTACAAGTACAGTTTCAAAGGGCCACACCTGGTGCAGGCGGACGGGACGGTGCCGTTCTGGGTGCATACCGGCAGTAAGTGACGGGCGGGGGGCGGCGGAGTGCGAGCGGGACCGCGCCGCGCCACGTTCCCGCCGTGCAGGCAACTGCGGCCGACCGCGCGGCGGGCGCCGGATCCTCGCTAGCTGAGGAGAAGGTGTGCGAAGGAGCCGCCGCAGGCCGTGGTGCTGAACTACGGAGGTGGCCGGGGCCGGCGGGACCAGTCAGCCTTGATCGGGTTCCAGGGGACGCCAAGGCATCGGGTGAAAGCGGGGGGGGGTGCTACCGCGGATCTAACTTCTCTATCCGGGAGAAGAGCCGGATTCGCCCAATCGCCCCATCCTCGTCACCCCATGCCTTCAGCCTCCCTCGGCAGTGCCCAGCCGCCGGCAGGAGCGGACCGAGCGCGCCGTCCGTGCCCCCGCCGTGCTCTCTGGGCCCTGTCTTGCGGATTTCCAAGTAGCTTCAAAGAGGCAGAGGACATACTGCGTCTGCAAATCCTCCACCGGTTCCTTTGATATGCTGTTCGAAGTTACCTGTGATCTTTTCTGTGATGTGTTAGTTCTATTGACGTGAGGACTTGACCCAAAACAATGAAACTCTTGGCTGTGAAGTGATGATGTGTCACTGTTGGTCAAAATGGAAGTCGGTCCCATGCCAGTACAACGGACCAGGGGCAAGCCACTGGTTAGTTGTACGTGGCTGTGAATCCTGCTGAATTTCATCATATAAAAGCTTGAAATAGAAATTGTGCCTCGGCAATAACAACTTTACTGGCGCTAGTTTTTGCAGTGTATGTGTCCTCTGCAGTATGGGTTAAGGATTCAGTTGTACTTAAAAAAGCATCTAGTTTTCTGTAAGTTCACCTCTGGTAAAAAGTGCCCTTACTTACAGTACATAAGGTCCTACCTTAGTATAGTTTCCCTGCAGTAATTTCAGTGATGCGTTTATTTTTTGGCAGACTTTAATTTAGGTCCTACTAGTTAGTTCATGACTGTTTGGTTTTTTACTCTTAGTTCCCATTACCCACAAGCAACATGAAAGAAGCTATCCTTAGCTGAGCTTTTTTCTTGTTTTTTTAAGCAGAAAATCACAAAAATAAATGTTATTTAATACTAGTGAATTACTCCCTCTCTTAATGTTGTCGGTTGGCTAGTTAAGCACATGCAATTTCTCTTCCATATATCACAGAATGTTGAGAGCTGGAAGGGACCTTGAAAGATCATGTAGTCCAACCCCCCTGCCACAGCAGGATTCCCTAGAACAGGCCACAGAAATGCGTCCAGAGGGGTCTTGAATATCTTCAGAGAAGGGTCTCATTGTTGGTTCCTTTCCTTTCTAGATGCCATACCAAGCGCAGATCAGATTCGTATAACAACATCTCTGAAGAGTCAAAGAGGGTCAGTGTGGACAAAAAACAAGTCAATATTTGAATATTGGGAAGTTGAAGTGACCTTTCGAGTTACCGGAAGAGGCCGCATCGGAGCTGATGGACTGGTATTAAGAATTTGATCTAGCTGAAAAAAAATAGACGTGCTTTGAAAAGGGAATCTTGACTTAACAACTCTTCCTTGCTTTCTTGTGATAGGCAATCTGGTTTACAGAAGAGCAAGGCTTGGAAGGTCCTGTTTTTGGGGCAGCTGATAAATGGAATGGTGTTGGAATTTTCTTTGATTCCTTTGATAATGATGGGAAGGTTAGTTGGAAGCAAACTCATTCCAGCATGAAGTAATTTCCTGCCTGTTTTGTACGTATAACTTTGGGGGTGGGAAATGTGGATGTTGTTTTCCTACTCTTCTCCCTCTTCACTTCAAAGGGATAAATTAAAATACTCATTTCACTTACAGAATTTTACTAGACTTTTTCACACTTTTTTTCCAAGCTTGGAAGTGAAACATAACACAATGAATTTCGACTTAACGTTGGTTCATGTGTTAGGTTTTAGGGAAAATAGCATGTACAAGCTGAAACTTGGAAACATCCCAGCACAGTTTGAAATGTTGATATATTTAAAGATGTTGTGTGCTTTGGAAGAGGCATATTGTATCAAAATATGACACTGCGGAAACACAAATTTATAGAATCATAGGATTGTCAGAGTTGGAAGGGACCTTAAAGATCATCTAGTTCCAACCCCCCTGCCTGCCAGGGACACCATCCACTAGATCAGGTTGCCCAGGGCCCCATCCAGCCTGGCCTTAAAAGCTTCCAGGGATGAGGCTTCCACAACCTCTCTGGGCAACCTGTTCCACTGTCTAACCACCCTCATAGTGAAGAACTTCCTCCTAATATCCAACCTAAATCTACCCTCCTCTAGCTTACACCCATTTCCCCTGGTTCTATCACTATCTGACCTCCTAAAAAGTCCCTCACCAGCTTTCTTGCAGGCCCCCTTCAGATACTGGAAGGCCACAATAAGGTCTCCTTGGAGCCTTCTCTTCTGCAGACTGAACAATCCCACCTCTCTCAGCCTGTCCTCGTAGGAGAGGTGCTCCAGTCCTCTGATCATTCTCGTGGCCCTTCTCTGGACTCGCTCCAGCACCCCTGTATCCCCCTTGTAATAGGGGCTCCAGAACTGGATGCAATACTCCAGGTGGGGTCTCAGGAGAGCGGAGTAGAGGGGGAAAATGACCTCCCTTGACCTGCTGGCCACGCTCCTCTTGATGCAGCCTAGGCTACGGTTGGCCTTCTGGGCTGCAAGCGCACACTGGCGGCTCACGTTGAGCTTCTCCTCCACCAACACCCCCAAGTCTGTCTCCGCAGGGCTGCTCTTGAGCCAGTCTTCACCCAGACTGTAATTTCTATCTCAGAGATACCCTTTTTCTTGGAACAAGTCTGCCTTGAGTAGTTCAGCAGCAAAAAGTTTTGTAGCAGGTAAGGGATGACAGTTGCCATTTTGAATTTCTGCTTTTCCAGGCCAGGATGATCCTGGGAAACCTATCAATACATAGGAGGTCAGCTTTTTGGGTTTGTTTGCTTTCTTTTTTTTATTTTCCCCTCTCCAATTTTCCTGCATTTCTTTGTCTTGCTTTTAGATGTTTCAGGTGTATTTTTGTAGTTGCACATGCCTTTTTCCTGCAGATGGCTTTCGGTATACAGCAAACTTCACCTATAAAAGCTGAAAGACCAAAGGTTACTTTTATGTTTTTGATCTTCAAGGACAAGACACAGAGTATCATTCAACTTAAGTATTTTTCCTTTTTTTCTGACTTCTGGCATCAGTACAGACGCTGCTATAGTTTAGCTGGCTGAATATGCCATCCACCACAAGTTGACAACACTTGTCTGTCAGAACTTTGATAGCAATGGAACTCTGATCTTGGCAAGTTCAGTCAGTCTGGTGTGAGACCCTTTTTCCAGGAATCAATGATGTGTCACTTCTAGTCAAAACAAAAGTCTTTGTCATGCCTGTATTGGTCTGACATGTCTTAAATACTGGAGTTTGTAAGACTTTTTTAAATGACAACCTGTTAACTTTCTTCAGTTCCAGTAGGGAGAAATTCTTGTTGCTGTTTCAGTCTATTCACTGGACTACATTTGGTGCTGTAACTGGTCCTCAGCCAGGACGCTTGCTCAGTCCCCCTGAAATACTTTAGTGTCATCTTCTTACTGTTTATTTCAATTTAACACCGGTAATTTTGAATTAGTTCAGAGCATGCTTGCATGTATTCTGCCTAGGTCCATTTCAAAGCATTCATGAACGCATCCCAAGTCTAATCTGCCTTAGAGTACAGTAGACAAAAATATTGAGTGCTAACAGTTGATGGGGAGTCCAGTCATGTCTGGATGCAGGCACATAGAACAACTTGAAAGATAGTGGAGAATCCAAGGTGGGGAGTAGCTTTTTTCTTTTGCCTCCAGAGGTCACAGGAAAGATGTGCTGTAAACTCTTGTGACATTTAGTGTGGTTCTTACAATTTCAGCTGTTCAGAGCTGGGAAATTGTAGATTCCTTTTTAAAAAGCTCGTCACCACTCCTGCAGAGAAATAAAAATTCCACCCTAGTATAACCTACAGCCTTAGAAGCAAGAGAAAAAACGCTTAGCAGTTTTTAAACTGGCATTATAAACAAGGTGCTTTGAGTTGACAGTACTAGATGAAGTCTGCTTCCGGCTGCTAGTGTATTAGGCTGAGGACATAGACCCCATACAGTCTATTTATGAAGAAATTTAACTCTGTATCAGCCAAAGCCAGTACACTTTGCGAGATGATGAATTGGAATGTTGAAGGGGGAAGGGAGATTAATTCCGAAGTCTTGTGCTCTTGTGAAAACTGGAGTGCACTTCATAAATTCCTGGGGGTAACCAGAATAGCATTGTGAACCTGTTCTGCCATTATCATTTTAGCATGTACTCATCCTCTAGCAACTTAACTGAGGGTGTGTTCAACAGATGTTGTTTAGTCTCTGACAGATACCTCCTGAGGTTTTTCTGATGACTGTGACAAGATCCATCAGATGTCAGCATGTTTTTCTGGACGTTTTTCTCTGTGTTACATAGGCAAAGTTGGATGTATTAAGTCATCTGTTAATTTTGAGATCTGTATCTTCACTACATATGCATTTCTCCTACCTATGGCTTGTGTATTTCTCCATTTGTCTAACTGTGGTAATTGGCAGTACCTCCAGGAACTTTTTTGCCCCTAACTATGCAAGGAACACGGGAGTCTCTTGCAAAGCACACAGCGTGACTCAGTGCTGCTCCTTTGTTTTGCTTATTGAATCTTGAAGTACATAGAGAAAGAATAAAACATCTGTGGTATATCTGTAGTTTAATTACTTTAGGTGCTTTATTGCAGAAAGGCTATCAAGTGATGTTACTTATGTTTCACTTCGAATTAAACTGTTCCATTTGCTGGCTGTTTCTTCTGGTTTTCTTCTAGAAAAATAATCCTGGAGTGATCGTCGTAGGCAACAACGGAAAACTTCTGTATGACCATCAGAAGTAAGTTTATTTGCAGTGTTAATAATGTTTGGTTTTGAGTGATGCTGATGTTCCATGAAACTGAGAAATGTTTTAAAGGTTTCTTTCATATGAAACTTCGATGTTTCCTTTACATTTGAGTTTTTCTATTTGTTGAAACACTGATTTGGCAGTAACTGCACAGAAATTGAATATAAAAATGGCTTACATCTCTTGGGATGGGCACACAGCTAAATGGAGGTGCAGACTTTTTACCGCTTCGTTGCTTATGGGTGTCTTCCACACACAGCTAATAGCTGACAGAAGTGACTAACTGAAAGTTAATTGCCTGTTACTAAAATGATTTTGTTTCATTTTGATTTCTGATTGTTTATTGTCAACAGCACAATCAACATCTTTTTGGATTCTCTGAAAAGAGAGGCTTAGTAGGCACAATCCAGACTATACCTTATTTCCATCTCAGTTCACAGGTGCAGGAATGCATCTTAGAAGCAACCAGATTTCCCCATTAATTGCGTCCTGTGTAAGGCATCTACTGCTGTCGATCAGACTTCAGGAAAGCTCAGTGCAGTTGTGGGACAGCTTTTGAAACCTTGCACACTGAAAACCTATCACGTTGTCACTTAGTGATACATTGATGCTTTTTTGTCTTGGCTGATAAATCATAACATATAGTTTCATGCAAGTTGTCTTCTTGCATAGTGATGGTTCCACGCAAGCATTGGCATCCTGTCAGAGGGACTTCCGTAACAAGCCCTATCCTGTTCGAGTAAAGATAACATACTACCAAAAAACCTTGACTGTAAGTACTCTGAAATAACATAATTACTTATGTTTCTCAGCTTTTTAAGTGTGACATCATTGAAACTCTTTGAAATCTGAAATACCTCATGTGGTTAATTCTCATCATCTTGAGATCAGTGGCAGAAGTTGGAAGGAGGTGCACTATGTTCCATATGCTAGGCAATTTCTTTTAGCAACATTAATGCTTTTGTAGTTCCATGAGCTGACTCAACAGCTGAGGCTGATTTTTCTGTTGTTACTTAGGAGACAGTTGTGCTAATGTATTCACACGTGCTTAGACCCTTCTGTTACTGTTGACTTGCCTGGAGAGGTGTTCCAAAGCCAGCTCTGTTCCTCAGCGTCCAAGTGGTTGAGCTGCTCCTTGACTTGAATGGTGTTTCTCAAGCCCACCTGAGAGCTGCAGAGGGTTTTATAGTCGATTGTAAGAGGTTCTCAAAATGCGATGAAAAAGAGAAAGCTTGCTCTTTGACAGTAGGCTGAAATTTGCTGCTTGAGGCTTCCATCTGCAAGAAATAGTAGGGCTTTGAAGGTCAGAGATGATAGAAAACTACTGGCATAAGGGATTCTTCAGGACTTCTTAAATACTACTTAGACGATTGTGAATTCCTTCTAGATAAGGAAAGAAAAGTAGTCAAATGGTGCTGGATTGCGACGGCTATGAAGTGTGTTTTTTTCTCGACTTCTGATTTCTTCTAAAAAGGTGCTGTTCATAGGTGTTAGCCATAGAACACACAGATGTCATTTGGTAATAAAAGTTTCTCTAAAAGTAAACATGTATGCCCCTAAAAGAAGGTGGACCTTGTACTGTGTTGTAATGGTAAAAGCTATCTGTTACTCTCAAATGAAAATTGAATTTCAGACCCCAAAGCTGCTCTCTTTTTGAATATGCCTGGTCCCTGATGCCTTATCTAGGAACTCCTCTGGCCCAAATGTTGCTGCTAACTTAGCAGTTCTGCAAATCCATCTGTGGAGGAAGAGAATGTCTCTAAGTTGAGAATCAACCTAAGAACAATGGAATCATTCAGTTTGGAAGAGAACTACAACCCTCATCTAGTCCAACAGCCTGACCACGTCAGGGCTGACCAAAAGTTAAGGTATCTTGTTAAGAGCATTGTCCAAATGGCTCTTAAGCCCTGACAGCCACGGGGCATTGACGCACCCGCTTGAGGAAGCCTGCACCAGGGTTTGACCACTCTCTCAGAAAATAAATGCTTTTTAATGTCCAGTCTGACCCTGCCCTGGGACAGCTTTGAACCATTCCCAGGGGTCCTTTCCCTGGATCCCAGAGAAAAGAGATCAACACCTCTCTCTTCACGTCTCTTACTCAGAGAGGTATGAGGTTGCCCCTCATCCTCCTCCTCCCTAAATGAGACAAACCCCAGAGTCCTCAGACGCTCCCATGGAACATGCCTGCCAGCCCTATCACCAGCTTATTGTCCTTCCTTACATTCAAGTACGTGTTTAAGTATGTTAACATCCTTTTTAAGGCGGCCCACAGTACTCAAGGGGAGGCCACACCAGTGCTGAATACAGCAGGATGATCACCTCTCTTGACCAGCTGGTTATGTTGCCTGATGCACCCCGGGATGAGGTTTGCTCTCTTGGCTGCCACGGCACACCACTGGCTGACGTCAAGCCTACTGTCAACCCCCAAATCCCTTTCTGCAGGGCTGCTCCCCAGCCACTCCTCTCCCAGTTTATGTACCTGGCATTACTTCATCCTAGTTGCAGAATCCAGCATTTGTTCTTGTTGAATTTCATGCTGTTGATGATTGCCTAACGCTCCAATCTATCCAGATCCCTCTGCAAAGCCTCTTACCCCTTGAGTCAACAGCACCTCTCAGTTTAGTATCCTTAGCAAACTTAACTAATGGCACGTTCAACTCTTGCAACTAAGTAATTGATAAAAATGTTGAACAGCACTGACCCTGGAATTGAGCCCTGAGGAACACTGCTGGTCACCAGTTAGATGTAGCCCCATTAACTGCAGCCCTCTGAGCCCCGCTGTCCTGCCAGTTCTTCACACAGTGCACTGTGAACCCACTCATCTCACAGCTGGACAACTTGTCCAGGAGGATTCTGTAAGGAACAATATCAGAAGCCTTACTGAGATCCAGCACTACATCCACCATCTTCCATTTCAGCCATGAGATGGGTGACCTTATCATAGAATATCAAATTAGTTAGGACTTTCCATTTGTGAACACATATCGACTGTGCCCAATGATTGCCTTGTTTTTTATGTGCCTTTTAACAGCACCCAGTATGATAATCATTTTTCCAGCCACTGAGTTAGATTAACAGCTCCATAGTTTCCTGGGTCTTTCCTCATGCCCTTCTTGTAAATTGGAATAATGTTGGCTAGCTTCCAGTCAGCAGGGACCTCTCCAGAATCCCAAGGCCTTTGGGTGAACGATTGAGAGAGGGGTCCAGCTGTAACGTCCACTAGCTCCTTAAGTACCGTAGGATGAGTCCCATCAGGCTTCATGGACTTAATGAAACACAGAGCTGATAGAACTGGTCCGTTACAGCTTCAGTGTCCAAGAATGGAAAGTCACTGCTCCCACAGCTGTGGTCCTCCAATTTAGAGGACCAGGCAGCCCAAGATCTGCCAGTATTAGTAAAAACAAAGGCAAAAAGAGTGTTGAATACCTCCATCTTTTCTTCATCCCTATTTGTCAGGTGACCATCTTCAAACAGGTACTGGTTGAGTGTTTTCCTTTGACCTGGTTCTTGGTTTCTAGTATCAGCTGCCAAATTACCCGGCGAGTTGCATTTGTGACCATTACTGTAAAGAGACAAAGCAATTAACACAAATAGATTTATGTGGGGAAATTGTGTTTATCCTTTTAGGTATTAATTAACAATGGCTTTACTCCTGATAAAGAAGACTATGAATTTTGTGCAAAAGTGGAAGATATGATGTTGCCATCACAAGGATATTTTGGAATATCTGCAGCGACAGGAGGACTTGCAGGTAGCAAGAGAGGAGGGGTTTTTTTACAACTAATGTTGGCCCATTGTGCCAATTTTCAATCATGGTGATGTAATTAATCTGCTACCATTCCCAAATTAACGACTAAAGCAGAAGGACTTTGAATTTGTCCTGGCAAAGACATTGTGCAATCTCATTCCCCACTGCATAAACTCTTGGGAGGATACAGCAATGTATATTCGCAGCCCAGAAAGCCAACAGCATCCTGGGCTGCATCAGGAGAGGTGTGACCAGCAGGTCTAGGGAGGTGATCCTGCCTCTCTGCTCTGCCCTTGTGAGGCCCCACCTGGTGTACTGTGTCCAGTTCTGGGCTCCTCAACATAAAAAAGATGTGGACCTGTTGGAGCAAGTCCAGAGGAGGGCCAGAAAGATGATTAAAGGACTGGAGGACCTCCCCTATGAGGAAAGGCTGAAACAGTTGGGGTTGTTCAGCCTTAAAAAGAGAAGGCTTCGAGGGGATCTCATAGCTGCCTTCCAGTACCAAATTGGGACTATAGGATAGAAGGGGAGAGACTTTTTGTATTCTCAAACTGTGATAAGACAAGGGGAAATGGCTATAAGCTACAAGAGGGGAAATTTAGGTTAGAGATTAGGAGGAATTTCTTTACCAGGAGGGTGGTTAGGCACTGGAACAGGTTGCCCAGAGAGGTTGTGGCTGCCCCATCCTTGGCGGTGTTCAAGGCCAGGCTGGATCTGGCCCTGGGCGACCTGGTCTAGTGATTGGCATCCCTGCCCATGGCGGGGGGGTTGGAACTAGATGATCTTTAAGGTCCCTTCCAACCTCAGCCATTCTATGAGTCTATGCTGTTGTGCTTGAAGGGCCTCTGCAAGTGAAATGTTTGAGTTGGGAAGTACCAGGATTAGTAAGGTGTAACAGCAGCAATTAACAGTGGGGTTTTTTTCTCTTATTTGTTCAATACAGATGATCATGATGTCCTGTCTTTTCTGACCTTCCAGTTGACTGAACCTGGGAAGGAAGTAGTAAGCATCTTTAGGCATAAGTAGTAAAATATGTTACTGTACACGTTTTATAGTAGCACCAGATTATGGCATTTTCTCTGAAGTTACACTTGGCATTCCTGCTTCAGGATTTTGGCACGTAGCTGTGCTGTCATCTGTTTTAGGAAAATGAGACTGTCATGTATTTTAATTAACATTTTCAAGACCAGAATTTTTAAAGCAGCACTGAAACAACAAAAGTCTTGATGTTAAATCTAAACTTGAAGAGAAAAACTAAAAAGTACACTTTTGGAAAGTGGACAGATAACCTGTTCTTGCTTTGAATTACCCATACCTCCAGAACAGTTCTCTACTGCTAAACAGTATCTGTTCTTGTAAACACCAAATTCTTTTTAATCTGAGAAAGTGCATATGTATCAGGAAAAAGCTACGGGTCTCCATAGGAATGTCTGATTTCTCACTTCAACTTAATATATTAATGTGCTCAACTAATTGTGTTAAGTGTTCCAATCTGAAATCTGAATAGCCTTGCTGGAGAGTGTTATATAGGAGTGGTGGAGAACATGGAAAAAAAAAAATCTCTCTCCCCACCCCCTTTGATAATGTTTTAAAGCCAACACCAGGTGCAGAAATTCCTCAAAAAGATAAAGAGAAATACCAAGAAGAGTTTGAACACTTCCAACAAGAACTGGATAAAAAGAAAGAAGAATTTCAAAAGGAACATCCTGATGTGCAAGGACAGCCAGGCAAGTTATTTAGGGAATTTTTCAGTTGTCGAGGGAAACGTTTGCTTTCTGGGATATTCAGAACTAGGGCCTGATCTTACTAAGCTTCTACTGATACTTACTTTAAGAATCTTTGGTCTTTTTGTTTGTGAAGTGTTTTCTGAAATATAAAGTCCCTTTTGTCATACCTGGATTGAGAACAAAATAAATGAATGGTAATACGGGAATTCTGAGAATCTGTATGGAACAGTGGAGGAGAGAAAGGTCATGCATCCCTCTGTAAAATGATGAGTAAGATGTATGGCTTTTCTAGTTATTTGAAAATGTATTTGAAACGTCTTTTTTGGTCTGTTTCTAACAACCTTTTTTCTTCCCCCCCATCCTGTTTATGGATGGTTTTTAAAGAGGGGCTGCTGGATATGCTGGAACTTCCAGCTTGATGTGCTTTAAAACTGTGGCCTTTGTTTTTGCATTTTAAGGTGTTGGTAACAAATTGAAGTTTGGCTGGGTAAGGCAGAGTTTCCCTTTACACTATTGATACCACACATCTGCAACTCTCAGCAGGTGTTGGTTTAAAGATATTTCAGACTAAGCAGTGTTTTTCAAATTGTATTCAATTTAGGAATATTACAATAACAACTCCTGCCTGCTTTTTCTTCTGGGTTTAGCTGATGTGCTTTGACTTTGATTGTTCTGCTATGGGGAATAGTGGTGGGTTTTAATTATTTTACTTTTTTGGTTTTAGAGCTGGTCAAAAAAGAATCTGCTTATCTGAAACCAAAGTGAAAGGCAGTCTGTTCCTTACTTTTGTGGATTGAATTAGCTGTATATGAATGCACACAGAGCAGGCATCTAGACCTGAAATTTCAGGTTGTCATTCTTTTTGATGAGTTTATGGCTGTTCTAAAGGTCCTGATACTACCTTACCTTCATCTGTGGTTTTGAAATATTGTCCAGCCTTCCATTGATAAGGAATCTACCTTTTTGCCAGTCTTTTGGACTTTCTGATGTGGCTGAAGCTGTTGAGGAACAACAAAAAGTGCAGTCATTTATCTATTTCAAGCTACTTTTTAAAGCTTACTTACAAATAGCTGTGAACACTTGCAAATCTCTCCTGAAGGATAGTTGGCAACAGAGTGCTAGCTTATGCAAAGCGAGCTGCCTCCCAGTAGTGATGGCATCCTGTTTCCATTTTACATTGCACATTAGGAAAGTATTGAAGTAGGAACCCTAAGGTATTAGAGTCTGAGTTTGGATGTGTGATTATCTCTGTTCAGTTGTTCTGATCCCATCTGGGTATCCTTTGCCATGGCAATGGCAATAAATAAACAACAAATATCATATTATGGGGGAAAAGTGTGTCCCTGTGGAAATGTTCAGGGTGCAAGGAGAATTACAGAATGCGGCTTCTGAGGAATGCACATACCTAAGAGCCACCTGTGCTTTTTTTCTCACCAGCGGACGATCCGTTTGAAACCGTAAGTGATCGTGAACTGAGGCAAATCTTTGAGGGGCAGAATCGAATTCATCTCGAGATCAAACAGCTTAATAGGCAATTGGACATGATTCTGGATGAGCAGAGGAAATACGTCTCTGCAGTCACAGATGAGATTGCAAAAAGAGGAGCCGGGTTTCCGGCTCAGCAAGGGCAGGTAAATAAACACAAATACACTCCCAATAGCTCAGCCTAATTTCAGCAGCATGATCAATCTGCTTTTGCCAAGATACATATGCTGATCTTTTTCTCACCCCTACTCCCCACTGCCAGGTTTCCCAGCAAGAGATTGAGAAAGTTGTGAAAACTCAAGAAGAGGTCATTAGACAAGTAAATGAAATAAGGTAAATGCTTTCTAAATATTAAAGCTATGTTTTGAGTTTCATATTATTTTCCAGCTTTTAAATCCTATTTATTTTTTCAGTAGGAGAATATTAGCAAACTTGAAATTTCTCTGTCAGTTCCTTAATGATGACTCCGTATACATTTAATTTCTGTAATATAGTAGGTTCATGTCCCTAATTTCTATTCTTTTATCAATAGATTCCACTTCAACAGGTAAGTCCAGTCCTTCTAAAATAAAAATTAAATGGGTTTCTGCTAATGTCATAACCTGCTACCTCATGGGATATTTCTGCTCTGAATTTTGGAGTATTGATAACATGAGAATAAACAGTTTCAGTTTATAGCTAAAAACAGGCACAAACTGAAATATAGAAAATTCTATGTAGACATAAGAAACTTATGAGGGTCATTGAACGTGAGTATGTTGATTGCCCAGAAAGATTTTGCAGTCTCCATCCTTGGGGATACTAGAAACCCAACTGTGACTTAAAAAGTCCTTGATTTGTTAGGTGCTAAGACATTGTCCTACAGCACTTAAGGAGAGACAAAAAGAAAGCAGAAAACAGGCACTCTAATGTTAAATTCCTGTCACTTATGTTGCGTAGTGAAGACAGAAGCGTTGGTGTTTTCTGTGTGCCGGTGTATTGTGTAGACCATGTTGGTAATCTTGTCCCCAGGTAAGAGAAAAATGGGACACGTGTCCTGGTTGGTTGGTTCTTTATCAGAGGACTCTGTGCCAGTGAACTTCCTCGGGAAACATCTGCAGTGACCCTTTGAAGTTCCTAAGTGATTCGTATTTTTTTGTTTTTTAGATGCAGCTTTTAAGATACTCTGTATCTCTTCAAACTACATTAACCAAATGCAGTAGCAGTCTTACCTTGAAGGTGCTGTGCTGCTGAAATGGGTTTGAGAAAATTCCTGTGCTCGATAGGGATGTCTGTGTTCTGCTTCGAAGGTGTTTTACAATCGCTGTCCTTAGCGGCAGTGGCTTTAAGTTGGTTTAACCCTTCATTTATAGCAGTTAAAACATTCCTTGCCTTGGGCTTAAAAACAAAGGAGAAAACCAGTTCCTACAGTTGTGCGTTTTGCCTGTGTTAGTTCAAGGGCAGCTCTTGTGATTTATCTAAGTAGGTCAGTTTTTTGTAGAATGAAGATTAGAGTGCTTCCATTTTTGCATTTGTTCTTCCATGAAGCTTTTACATTAATATTCTTGACAAATCTTTATACCTTGCAGGCAAATTAGATTTTCTTGTTACCATCGGCAGTCTGCCCTTTTAGTGACTGCTTACTAGGTATGGGTTTGCATAACATCGTCTTAATATTTTTCTTAGATTAAAGAAATGGTTTATTTATAGATAGAAACGAACAGCCAGTTGTTGCACTGCTGGTCATCCCAGAGGAGAAGGACTTACTGTCTAAAGTAATTTTCTTGTCAAGATTTGTGGATTTCTTAATCATCTGATTACAGAAGAATGTTACATGTTTATACAGCAGAAACTATTGGCATAGCAGCATTTGCGCGAAAGGAAACGTAAATTAAATTTGATGCAGACTATGTCTGCATAGCGCAGTTTTGCTTTTAACAAACAGTAGATCAGTCTGGGAGAAGGTGGCTGTGCAGATTTTTGTTAATTACATAGGGATGTTGATACTAGGAGGGAGAGGAACAAAATTGGTATCATTGTTTTCTAGCACTGAAGGTATTGGTGCAAGATAAACAAGGTAAGGGATGTGTATAGACAGAGTTACTAACAGCATTTATTAGGCAGTGGGCATAATGGTGGTTGCATGGGTTATGCAAGAAAAAAAATTCCCAGTGATAAATTTACTTCTAAAATAAGTGATAACTCTAATTCAAAGTACAGGTAAATATTAATCGTACAGGTAAATATTAATCACTCTTTAAATAACCCATACAAAACCAATACAAAATGTAAGATAATATATATGCTAATTTAAGCTAGGTCAGATGAGATGCGGGTTGTTTTGCATTTGTTTTGTGAGTCTTAAGTTCCAAACCAGAAAGGCAGAGTGAGAGAAAGTGACAGTTGCTTTGATTATTTTTGTTTACAGTGGCTTACAGGAACAAAGAGCTGGTTTTGGTAACCTTGCAGTGTTACAAACAAGCTTAAGGAGGTAAAGGTTTAGAGTTTTGCAGGTACCCATAACTATCTGACCTGGAGTGCCAGGCATTGTCTGGAATAACCAGGAATGTTACTGTGGAAAGCCATTGATCTTTTAAGGTGTTCTGGAAGAGGGACTGAGCTTTTACAAAGATGACAGGAAAAGGTGACTTCTTGGGTCTTTGTGTTTCTGAAAGCAAAAAGAACTGGTTTTTTGATGCTCTGGGAAGTATGCAGAATACTGGTAGTCTAGCGTGTCAAGTTGATTTGTTTGTCAGAGTGGTACGTTTAGGAAAAACTGGTAGTCTTCAGTTAGAAGAGAAATATGTTGTTAATCCTACATTTAGTAGGGGCTGTAATTAATAAATACATCTTTGTTAAAAAGGTGTATCTGCAACTTGTTATAATTTTATGGCTTAATTTGTTGTGTGGCTTTGGCTTAGCATGTAGCTGCTTCAAATACTTGAAACGCTGTGTGGTTCTTACAATGGAGCAAAAGCTACTGTAACCCATACATGTCTACACTTGCTCCTTTTGCTGCTGGAGAGTTGCCAGTGCCTTTGAACAGGTATATACCTTATTAGTTGTCTTTTTTCTCTTGTGGGTTTTTTAAATGTTAATGTCACAAAGAGCAACTGATGCAAAGCTAAAGATGGGAAAATCTTTGTAACTATTATTTGTAAACATTTAAGTTTCGATGCTTAACTTGACATTTGTGCAATGAATAAGCCAATTAAAAATCAGCAATATAATTTTGTATAACACTTACAAATATGATTATGTGAAGGTTTTGACAGTTTACTCAATGAATACTATTCAAGCCAAGTTTTGTTTTGTTTTCTCATGTGAAAGTTAAAATTGAAAGCGTTCAGGGTCAGGCTGGATGGGGCTTTGGGCAACCTGATCCAGTGAAAAATTCCCCTGGCCATGGCAGGGAGGACAGACCAGGCCATCTTTGAAGGTCCCTTCCAACTGAAACCATTTTGTGATACTATGATAAATTGCTGACCACTGTACAAAGAGGACTGCACCTTGAACTCATTGAAGTAAGCTCTCATCTGAGCAAAATGTAAAGTTTTAAGTAAATTAAAAAGAAATCCAAAGACATACATTTTGATTGCTTATTCTGTTAATAATGAAGAGATTACCATTCACATGATAAATATTTTAGCTGTAGAGTAATCCTCTTTGCAACTGAAAAGAAACATCACAGTTGGGGAAAATTATATAAACATATTGATTAGAGATTAAGGTTTTTTTCTCTCATTGACTTTTTTACCTAAAACAAAATTAGTTGTGGAGCCTCAACTTGTTATGGATTTAATTTGATTTGTTGTAGAAGCAAAATAAATTCACATGAAGACCATATTAAGTATTATGACAATGCATATGGGAAATGAGTTTCTCCTATAAATGATAATCATGAAATAAGGATGTATCTAAATCTTTTCTTATCCCTAAAGCCTCTGTTTTTATTTCTTACATGACAGCTTTTATTTATTTATTTTTAAAACAGCTTTTGGTTTTCTTCAAAGATTGCGTTAAACTCTATTTATCCTAAAGCCTTGGCAAGAGTCTCAGATAAAACACTTGTTTTAGACTTCATCAGCCAGGCAAAGCAGATGTCTAGCAATAGAATATTCGCCAGATCTTGTTTTCAGCATGACTGTGGGAGGTGGTGCACTGCACAAATTGAAACTGACTGCAGAATTAAATACTCTTTTAAATCATATTTTAAGGAATTATTTCTTGATAGATATTCTTAGAAGCTAGAAAAAAAACCCCTGTTTTCTGCCTTTTGGGGCACTATGTATTACAAACTAATTTGAATGGACTAAAAAGCGTCCAGAATAACTGCTGTTTATACACAAGGTGTTCTGTGCTGAAAGATGTTTTGTTGTTTGCCTTGTTTCAGAAATTCCATGACTGATACACTGAGGTTGATCAGTGGAGCTCAACATCCTGGCTCTGCTGCAGGAGTCTATGAAACAACTCAGCACTTCAATGACATCAAAGAACACCTTCACGTAGTAAAGAGGGACATTGAGCATTTAGTACAACGAAACATGGTAATTTATGTGCTGGTAGAGTAAAGCATGACTCTATTACTTCTTTATTTGGCTGTTAGTGAAAAGCTAGAATGAGCCAGCATGCAATTTACAGAGCAATTAATCCTTCATTAAGCTGCTTCACTAAAACTGCACTGCCTTGACCTAACTGCATGATCTGTGTCTTGATGAGAAGTTTTGCACAAAGAGCATGATTTTTAGTCTAATTTCCTGTGGAAACAAGGTCACGCAATTAGGTTTTCTGGGTGCTTTTTTTGTGTTTGTCACCCTGCTTCACAGCTCTATACAGAGGAGACTCTCTGCTGCTTCCGCACAAAAGGGAGAGCTTTAATCAGGGGAAACTCAGGCAGGCTACGCTCAAGGTCTCAAAGTGTGAAAGATGACTGCATTCACATTCAGGAGCACCTTAGTCTAACCTAGGTAGCAATTAGGCTGAATTAGCTTATGATCCTATTCAAGGTTCTTGATTTCAGGGTTAGTTTACCAAATATTTCCTCTATAACCCTCAAATTAACATCGGTCAGTTTATCCAAGAAACAAGATGAAAGAAGAGAGTGAGACAGGGAGTAAGATTATGGTTTTTCTGAAGAGTGTCATGTCTGTTTTCTAGTTGTGTTCTAATTTTTAGATCACATTGCAAAGACCTTGTTTTGTTTCTGACATATAACAGCCTTTTGATGTCATGTCTTGTTTCCTTTATTCTCAAATACTGTTTTTCTTGGTTTGTAGCCCTCTAATGAGAAATCTAAGTGTCCAGAGTTGCCACCATTTCCATCGTGCTTATCTACAATGCACTTCTTCATATTTGTAGCAGTGCAAACAGTGTTGTTCATTGGTTATGTCATATATAGGTAAGTATGTTCTGGTTTAAAGACAACAGGGTAAATGATTTGAGAACTTCTAACTGGAAATGCAGTTGCAATGCTATGATTATGTTAATCATCATTAAAACAAGCATTAATTCAGATTGGAAGAGACCTTGAGAGGTCTAGTTCAACCTTCTGCTCGAAGCAGGGTCACTGCTGAATTCAGACCAGGCTGCTTAGCGTTTAGACAGGTCTCAAAAACCAATAAGAATGGAAAATTTACCACTGTTGTAGGCTCTGTTGAAAACATTTGATTACCATAATGAAGTTTGTTTTGCTCTCCCCCCACAGTATACCTAGTAGGAACCTGCCCCGTTTCAATTTGACTGGTGTCTGTTTCTTACAATGCACATCTCTATGAACACAAACTGACCCTGTCTTCTCAATAACATCTTGCGGGCATTAGAAAACTGCTGTTAGACCCCTTGAAGCCTCCTTTCATCCAGGATGAAGAAACCAAGTTCCTTTCCTCTTTTCTATTGAGGCACATGCTTGTGGTCCTCTGCTGGACTTACTGAAGCTTATTAATATGTTAAGAAATATGATTTGATTGGGGTTTATGCTTTTGGGGGGTTTGGTTTTTTTGCCATGGGTACCTACAGGCTATTTACCCCATCTTACAAATTCTTCAGTGAATTTTTTTATGATACGTGTCCTTTCATCCCTTCTCCTACATATGGTACTCATACAGACCTTTTTCCCCCCTCCTGCCTCTCTAAACTAATTGGGATGTTTCCTCTGTTCTCTTCCTCCCCCTTGTAATGTCGTAACGTTCAAATTATATTTGATTGATGGAAAGGAAGACCTACAGAGAGTAAGGTGTTACTTGCTTGGTAGTCTTCCCTCCTGCTTCTCATACACACTTATCAGGAGTAGGAACCAAAATAGCTGCATTGTTCTTTAAAGAGAAAATGCTGTTTGGAACTTCTGTGGAAGAATAACTAGCAGTGATACAAGACCAGTGCTGCTGGTAGCACTTAACCTTTGGTGTGTTTCTGCTTCTCTAAGAAGTGGAGGATTGCATTTTCTGTGTACATCATGTTATGCCGTCAGCTGGAAAGATGGCTGCCAAGACAAACAGGGAGCTGGTGCCCTCCAGTTCTTCTGGATACCCTTGGTAATTCTAGCATCTGTGTGTGGCTGATCCACAGTATCTGTATCTGCTAAGAAAGTAGATTCTGTGCCAGAGGGAAAAGGAAATCCCATTTCAAGTCAGTTCTTTCACTGCTTAGTCGTATGCGTTTCCTTTTCTATGATGATCTTTAGGCCAATCAGATACTGAGAAGCTTGAGAAAATTTTAGTTCATCTGTTTTCACTTTCTAGTTTCTGTCTGGACTGTTGTTTCCTTCTCTGTCTGATGCAAAATTGGAACTAGTTGTTACTAGTGTCTTCATAAATAGAAAATAATATTCTGTCCTGGTTTTGTGATACAACTTATGTTTTATTTGCCTTAGTCTCTGTTGACAAGGAATGGGATCTTTTAAAGAAATATTTCATTTACATTGATAATAAAACCAGCACGTTTTATACTATAAATACTTAATAAATTCTGTTCTGCTTTTTCTTTCAGGAGTCAACAAGAAGCAGCAGCCAAAAAGTTCTTTTGATGACCTGTTCTTTTTGTGTGTACATAACAGCGGCGTGTATGCACAGAAAATACACTTCTGTAAATGAGGGAAATTTTAGTGTTTAATATACTTCAAAATTGTAAATTATTGAATTTTGTCAAACAAAATGAGTTCTCATTTAAACTGTTAATACTAAAATTAAAATGAACTGGGGAGCAATGGGGCAAATGCTAAACAGGGGAAGACTGCAGACCCTACCTAGGACTATGTTTTCAGCTAACTTTCTCAAATGCTGGAAGATAAATGCCATATTCCTCTTTTGTTAAGATTTCAGAGGAGGGATGTGAAATGCCCAGGTTTGGCTGGTCATAATGAGACTTGCAGATGGATGCTTTCTGCAGAAAGCTTGCCAATAAGTGTCCTGACATATCCCTTTGTAAAAAAAGCAAAAATCCTAAACCATTGTTCTTCTCTACTTTTTGAGGAAAAGTAAAAATTTGTTATAAAGATTTCCTTTCTTTACCACTTAGATTTAACAGTTTAAGAATTATTTAGTTAATTCTAACTCTTCAGAAAACACAGACTTAACGCTTTAGCATTTGGACACAAGGACAGGCCTTTTAACAGTCTGACTGACTGAAATCTCATGTAGAAAAACTATACAGAACAAGCAAATGAAGCGTTATCTCCTTATATCAGACAGTGAGGGAGAACATGTTAAAGGAATTTCTTCAAGCGCTTTGTGGGGCTGTTTTTTTTGTAGTTTAGAGTCTAATTTTGCTTGGAGATTTGTGAAACTTCTGAGATCCATTGCTTTACACCTATTCAAATCTGGTTTTACTAAGGATATGGTTAGTGTATGAATATGTCTTCTATAAAGCAGTCTTGTCTTTCATGTATCAAATACAGATGCTTTAAATCTCAACATGGCAAGCACTCTAAACTACAGGTGCTGAGTGTTAACCCATTTCTTCACAAGCTGTTGCTGCAGACATTTGTTAATCCAGCAGCTATTGCAGAACCAGTATTGTGCGTCAATTGCTGCTTTAACATCAAAAGCATAAGACCAAACGTGTGTTTTTGATACTGCTTATCAGGTGAGGAGTTGCTTCAGGATACAAACAAAGCAGATAGTCCAAATTAAGAATGTGAAATGAATTTGTTTTGCCTTGTTTACATATCTGTGGTAACTTTGTCCTTGAGTTGTGTGTAGAGTTAAAATAAGAGAGTTTGTTTATGTTTGTGGGGGTTTTTTTATTCTATGAAATACACAAATGCATCAGGATATTACACTTTTACTTATTAATCTGTCAATAGAAATTACCTGGAATCTAGCATACTCCTACTGCATTCCTACAGTCTGCTCCCTTCGAGTGTAACACACGCTGCCAACTTTGCTGTAATGAAGAACACTTCAGTATTGTGCCTGTCAGTTTGGAGAAAAGATAAATCTATGCAATGTATTTTGTTACTTAAAATAGCATCCAAAAAGGGGATGTCTGTGCTATACAAGTACAGTGCTCCCTACAGACCTGTGTAGTATACTGTAAGTGGTATAGCTTGATAGATTCATTCCTAAATTTGGGATTTTATTGTAGTAACCGGATGACTACTGCCTCAAAAGCTAATCTTGCTGGATAAATACAGTAAATCAATGAAAAACTCCTCAGATAAGCCAGAATAACAGACAGCATTCATTTCTTTCAACACCAGCAAATACTTAGAGGTGCCTTGAGTCTAAACTATTAGAACTCTTAACTCTTCACGTTTTCTTAGATTGTTCTGCAAATGTACAGTGTTATTCCTTTCAACTGCAAGCCTTCCTGCATCAGTGCAACACCGAAACAGAAGCCCCTCTCACAGCAGGCTTTAGTACAAGGCCCTTTACACAGAAAGGCTAGCTGTTGCATTCTGATAAGTAGATGCACGTATCTGGCATAAGGAGGAACAGCTCTAATGAATCCATTGGAAACCTGTATTTTTAGTTACTGTGAATTTATCTGACTGTAACTTTGTTTCAAAGCTGGAGCAGCCCATACTTCCATGGTTTTTGTTAGAAAGAAGGCTGGAGATGGTGCTTAGGGGAAAACTTGAACCTACAATTGTATCTTCACTATCAGGCTTAGCTTGTTTGTTTATGCTGCTAATAGATCTGACTTCTCCCATGTGCAACTAGGAAACTTTTGTATTAGGGAAGAGAAGGTCTAAAGCATAACATCCAAAAAGTGGTAACTTTGCTTCATATCCCAGTCATCTCTGCTTGGAACTTCCATAATTGCCTCATCACTCACCGGATCAAAGGAAAGCTCCCAGCTGCCCAGCTCAACTTTTGTCCTGTCTGTTTTTGAAGTGATGGCAACAGATTTGGACTTTAAGAATATTAAGCAGGCAGTGTAGCCTCCTGTTATGGCTAGCTACTAGAAGATTCTTTCAACACTGATACTGTGTTTAATTCTTAAAAGTAAGATTTCAGAACTAGGCGGAGACAACTCCTTGGAATCCAGTTTGTCAGTGTGGGGGAGTGCAAGTCTAAAATCGTGTCTTTGAAGTGTGGATAAGTAGCAAATATTTGGCAGAGACAAGAGAATCTCTTTGTACTGGTCAGGGTACATTAAATACATGCTCACACTAGAATCTTTCAAAAATAAAACAATACAGTTTCTAAGTTACCTAACTTCCTCTTTGAAGAAAAAAATAGATATTTATCAATGCATCAATTACTGTAACATCGAAGACTGTCTACTGTGGGTTTTTTTAATTCAAAACAGGACATTTTCATGTGTTTGTTTCTGACTAATGTAAATTGACACCTGGATTTCAGAGAACCTTATTTGAATAAAGATGCATATTTTTAGTAAGCTTTTTTCTTATAATTTGGTACATGTCCATGAAATCCAAGCAAGTGTATTTGAAGCATTTTTTTTTAATCTTCTGTTGTTCAGAGAACTTGAGCTCTTTGAGATCTGGGTTGGGTCCTGCCTGATCCTGGAGAGTTAGCAGTTAGAGGCTGAGGCCCTGCCTTGTATCATTGGCGGATGACTGCCATTGGGTAGGAGGATGTGCTGAATCCAGCCCCAGTTCATTCTATGCAGAGGGATTATATCATCTGTACTGCAGTCTAATTCAAGAGGGACTTTTAACTTAAAAGTAAGATTTTTCACTCAAAAGCTGCTGTTAAGAGTATCAGGCATGCCTTGAGTGTCAGACACTTAGGGTCAAATGTAAAGTCATATGTCAGCTTCTAAGTCTCTTAACAGCAAATCTTGCTGGGTGCTTTGAGTATACAAAGTACCTCATTCTCCTAAGCTGAAGATTGCCTGTATCTCTGATGTGCTTGCTTTAATTTCCCCCAAACTGCACTCACCTGGGTGGCTCTACTGTTTGCAGTACAGTATGCCTACCAAAACCAAGTCAGTATGTGTCTCCTTGATTGTGGAGGTTTTGGTTTCCATTTGCTTGGTTGGGTTTTTTACATTCTATCCACTTCTGCTGTGTTGGTCTGTGGTAACCTCCCACAGGAAGAATTCCCTCACTGACCATAATTTTTCCCCATCCAGAGGCAACTTCTCTAATAGATGGCAGAGAATAACCTTTAATTGGATCTATTCAAGCTGAGAAATCCCTACAAGTATTTATTTCTCTCTGTGTGAGTGATTTACTGTTCTAAGGTATAAAAGGTGACATCCTCTCACAGAGGGATGGGGATGGGGGGGCAGAACATTTCAAACACTTCTGAATTAGGTGGTTGGAGATGCTGTGATTGTGTACAAGAATTAAAGTCTACTGCCAAGACTTATGACCAAAGTTAGAGAAGCTTCTCTTCAGTAAAGACCAATAACACAAAGCTTAACAAGACACTTTTCCCATACACTTAGAAAAGACTATGAGACCTATATATGCATTTAGCCTGTATTTGGGGCTAAACTATGGCAGTTACTCTACCACACAATGACTCCTCCCCAGCAGACAGAAGGAACTAGGAAAAGGAGAGGAGACCTACAGGTTGACATGAAAACAGATACAATGAAACAGCAAAACTAATACCAATGCCAATATAAAGTATATAAAGTTGTACTCAGCCCAGTGAAGGTACGGTGGTCACACAGAACTGGAAGCCAGTCCTCAGGAGCAGGAGAACGAAGAGGAGCAGAGACAGAAAAAGCCCAAGCAGGAAACCCCACCCTTAGCAAGCTTCCCCCTTTATACTGCCCATGATGTTCATGGTATAGGATACACCTGGAGCCAACTCAGACCACCTGCAGTGGCTGACTCCAAACTGCTAATGACCTGCAGCCCATGGCTGGCCTGAGATTCTGTCCCAGTGAACCGGGACACGTAACACTAGAAAAACACGTGTGGTGTATGTTGTATTTGTGAACTGCACATTACAGACACACTGGTGCTCCCTCTTCCAGTCAATAGCATTTTAAATAAAGATGAGCCAACCACTGCAAGTGCACCTGAGAGGCATTTGGCACTAAGCTGTGATGATGTGGGACAGTGTTCTAGCATTCAGTCCTGTTTGCAGGACTTCTCAAATACCGACAAAGAGCAAAGTCTTGGTTTTAGCAGACAGTAAAGAGGTTGCAGGTTAGAACCATCCCTGCTTGTCCATATTGTCTCAAGGCTGGAAAAATGGCATAAGGGTACCACTGAGCAGAGCTGGACAACACTTACCAGGTGATTCAGTTCCCCAATGATACAATAATAGCATAGGTGATGCTACGTTCTGCTGGAACTACCGTGGCTGCGTGCAGGTGGAGCTGACCTGCAGCAAGCCCTGCACAGAGCTAGCTGGTTGTCAGTTCTCCAGAACAAACACAGACTTCTCTGGAGGGCAAATACAGGATGTATCAGCATTCTGCCCCTTTAACACCCCAGAGGGGCAGCAAAGTGAACCAGGGAGGTCTCTGGCTGTAGCAGAAAGTCAGACTGATTTGCCAGACCTATTTTGAAGCAACTCTTCAGAGGCAAGAGCACCGATACCTTATGTGTAAACTTGATGCTGGATTTTTAGGTTTTAAATATTGTTTGTTAACAAATTTTATTTATTTTTATGCATTCAACTTCAGACTAATGCGTGCTCAAGTTTGGCATTCTCTGCTTAAATTGGGATTACCTATCTGAAGTCTATGATCTCCGGTCTCTCAGCCATTTGGGCAAGCACGATACAGTTTTGGTAATCAAGATCAGAGCTGGTTAGATGTAAAAGGTTGGTTCTTGCCACAAATTCTTGCAACTTAGGCATAGGTCTGGATGTGCACAATGACTATAAAAATCAATTTTGATTTAAGAACGATGCTTTCTAGTTATTTGTAGTGTATATCAAAGAAGTTTTGGTATGATTTGGAATTCATACTTCTGAGGGATACTGTATTTCGAAAAGAAATGTGAAGTTGCTTGTTTAATCACTAATAATCCAGGATTACTGAATGTCCTGCTCTTTTTTTTTTTTTTTTTAATAGTAACAGGTCTGCTTTAATTAGAAAGACTCTAATACAGATTAAGGCATTAGGCAAACTGGAATCCTCCCATCTCTCAGTGAAATTATGAGACTTCTGGGAGAGCCATTTAGATAATCAAAATTACAGAATGTTTCATTAAGGCACACACAGCCAGTCATACCAGGATAAATGCTCAGAACCCAAAATCATGAATTTTTGAGACCTAGCAGATGATTTTCTTTCCCAAAATAGTCATCGAATCATAGAATCAATGTGGTTGGAAAAGACCTCTCAGATTAACAAGTCCAACTGTTCAGCCAACACTCCCATGCTCACCACTAAACCATGTCCCCAGGCACAATACCTAAACATGTTTTGAACACTTCCAGGGATGGTGATTCCACCACCTCCCTGGGCAGCCTGTGCCAATGTCTGATAACCCTCTTGGTGGTGGATTTCTTCCTAGTTTCTAATCTAAACCTCTCCTAGCACAACATGTAGCCAATGATCTAGGCAGCAGATCCTGAAAATCATCACCTGAATAGACCTGGTGAAGCTAATGATGTGAATAAAGACTTGAAAGCCGAGGATCTACACAAGCAATCCACAAACAAAATAGATCAAGGTTGTATTACATCATCCAGAACAGGTTAGATTCATTTCTCCTGTAATGACAGTTAAGGTTAAAACCACAAGGCACTCTCTGCAGCACCAAAGCGGTAATCTAGATGGAGGCAGGCTGGGGAAAAGTTGAAATAAACCCTAAGGAATGAAACATATGAAGAAGCAATTGGCTTTTTTTTATTATTATTTCAGGCAAAAAAAAAAAAAAAAGATAATGATGGTAGTAATGCCCCATTCATCTGTGAAACAAACCAACCGTATGAAAAATGGATGAAGAAAAAAAAATCATTCAAGGTACTTTTTGTCCAGTGGATAAAAGGATTGAGTTTTTTGCTTAATGAAGAAACACAGTTTTCAAATCTCATTTGATTGTGTAAATCCAAAAGGGTTTTCTGGTCAGTAGCCTGAATTTTACAATTTTACTATGGCCATTTATTCAACTCTGTAATTCAGATCCACTGTGCTCCAAGGAATGTTTTCACCTTTGTGAGAGTGTCAAGGCTGAAAAAGCCAAAATGCCATCTACACAATAATTTATTTCTGTGTTTGTGTGTGTGTGCACGTACAATTAGCTTAAGGTATTAATATAAAAAGTAGGTAGCTTCATCTAATGATTTTTTTTTAGTAATCTGAACCATCTGCCTGTAGATATTAAGGAGTTCACTCTTTAATCCAGATTATGGCTGACAAACTGGTTTTGGCATTCACGTTTCACTAGCATTGTGCCCTTGAAGAGCTGATGTAGCTGTAGAAACTCTCTCGCTTACAACTGTTCATTTTGAAAACATTTTTGGTTTGGTTTGGTTTGGCTTTCTTGTAGTTGTTTGCTTATAGCTCCTTTTTTTCCTTGAGAAGATGGCCTTTCTAATGAAAAGTATGTTGAGCAACCAGGTAAAGAATTTGGGACTTGGAGGTGGAGGGGACGAAAGCAAAGAAGAAAGCACTCCTTCTGATCCAGCAGCAGCTGCAGGAATGACCAGAGAGGAGTATGAGGAATATCAAAAGCAAATGGTTGAGGAGAAGTGAGTACCCATTCCCTTATTATCAGTATGGGGCTGATTCTTGGTAACTTTGTGCAGATAAAAATAACCCAAGAAAAAGCCAAACATTCAGCTCTCTTCCCCTTTTTTAAAGCAGAGGAATCTTTGGCAAAGAGACTTTCCAAAGTAAAAGTTCACCAACTGGAAATGATAAAGTGTTATGTTCCCCTTTCCCCCCCACCTCATCCTGCAACTCTCTCCTATGCTTTCCTGCTATCTCCGCACCTTGACATGCTGGGTTCATTTCTAGCTGATGATACTTAGTCTATCCAATTTTTCCCTAAGTACAAAGCTGTTGGTAGTGCAGGAGTTAATTCAAAAATGTGCTTTATTTGTTCTCCTCTAACTAACTCCATGTGGAGTACACTTTCGAACATAATCTTTTCTTTGACCCCCTGAAAAAGTAATGAGCACTTAGACACATGATATTTATCTAGAGATAAGTTTTGAGATGATTACTTTTTGTAGCTGCATTTTCAATTATTTTTTTCTAAAATCTAGTAAATAAAGCAGAACTTTTCAACTGATTATATCTCAAATTTATTGTCTGCAATTACAAACTTTACCATTTTGCTGGGTTTAAATATCCAAACTGAAGTAAAATAAAGGACTTAACATGTAGGAGTTCAAATGATGCAGAATTATAAATAAAATGATTGACTTTTAAATCTCAAATGCATCTGTTCTTCTAATGGTCAATTACATAATGGTTGTGTAAATCCTTCATGTAAGATGATTATAGGTGAAAGGTTAATGACTGACGGAATTTGAGGTATCCAGGTCTGTATTTAGCAGCAACCATTTCCACCATAAAACCTTGGATAGATATCATTCGGTTTGGAGTAAAACACAGAATGTTTTGCTATGCATTTTGTCAAAGGATATTTAAAAGAGAACTAATCACTTGCTGGCAGAAAGATGCTTTATAGGAATTATTTTCAGACAGAAAAAAATAACCCTGGTGTGGTTATGCAAATGTGTGTCTTTGTCACGGGCAGAGCACCTATTTCAGGGCTTTCTGGATTTTATCCAGTTTTCAGCTGTACAAGTGGACATCAGAGGCAAAGAAGTGCCTTGCTGGAGTCATACTCAGGCAGAGTTTGGCCTCTGATGCATGACCATCCTGACCCAAAAAGGCCATCATGTGTGTGCTGTTTTACTAGGAAAAAGTCATGACTGTAGAACAGGAGCATTAGCAGGCAGATATCTCTCTGTAAGTGCTCCAGCAGAATAAGCAAGGAATAAACCTTACTTTTCTCTTCTGATTGTAATTGAACATTGTTACAGTGAGCAAAACCCAGCTAGTATAGGTTCAAACTCCAGACAAGTAGTACTGGCCTGTCCTTCATTCTCCACAGGACTCAAGGGAACTGTTCTGAGAACAAGCTTGGGGTACAGGGAGTCTCTCCCCTTAGTATCATTTTTTTGCTATTGCTTCTTTTGTGTCTTCGGACAAGTTACACAACTCTGGGAATAACTCCTGCCTGCGGCTCTTGGCAGCTGAGCAACTGGTTCAGTGTAAAAGACTGTATTTTATCAGTCTCTTAAAGAAACATTTTTTTTTCCTGTTTCCAGGATGGAAAGAGATGCAGCATTTGCACATAAAAAAGCAGAGCGAGCCTGTCTGAGGGTTCATCTGAGAGAAAAGTACAGGCTTCCAAAGGTAAGTCTGTAGCTCACCATCTCATCTAGTTCAGTGGCCAGGTGTAAACCAAACTGACTACCAGTGCAGAGTTCTGAATATGGCAAATCCCCTTCACTCGTGGGATCCTCACTGCAGCTCCCTACAGAAATGGAGTCTGCAGCCATGGTTTTCCCTAGCGACGGCTCCTTTTGGACACTTTTTTTCTCTGCTCAGTAGGTGAGTCCAAGGGAAAGACTCTCATAATCCTTCTCTATACTGTCAGATCTGAAACAGGTGACTGGCAAGTTGAGTATCCGGTCTGATCTGATCATGTCTCACAGTTAGTGAATGTTCTTAACTTAGCAACATGCAACAGCTGAAAAAATCATAGAATCATACTAGCAAAGTCCCTGAGAACTCTCTACAAGCTGTAAGTTTTGGTTCCACTGGGCTCATTTTTACTGTCTTCTTCCAAGAAGTTTAAGCAAACCGTCCATTCTGTTTCCTTTAGTGCTCTTGACATTGTTTGTCAAATATTCCCAGGAGAACCAAAATATAGACACTGGAAGCTTCAAACAACGGCAAAATTCTGGAGGTTTATTAAAAGCAAGCAGCAGCTGTAACAGCTTCTGGATCGTGACAGAAAGCATAGTCAGCATTTAGCTTGGTAGTATTTTCCTGACATAAAAACACATGGGTACAAAAAATGAAAGCTCTCTACTGTATGTAAAGTGTTTGCATGGTTCAGAGGCAAGACTTGTTCCTTTGTTTATTTTCTGATCATCTTCACATTTTCAGGAATTCAGCTGCAGAAGCCATGTTTATCAAGGTACAGGCTTTAGACCTAAGCCTAGACTAAACCTCCACATATCTTGCCTATTAAAAAAAATATAGTTTTGAATATTCTGGAGATGATTTCCTGTTGCAAGATGGTGATGCTTCTGTAATGAAAGTGTTATCTCTTCTAGGACTGTGTTCTTAGAGCCTGCAGGCAACAGAGTTGAACGTTTATGCATTTTCTGTGGCTAGCATAACTAAATCCTAAAACACCTCTGCTGAACTGTTAAGGAACTTTTCACTGAAACGTCAGAAATACCGGAAGGGAAGGACACGGCAGTCAAGCAGTTACAAATTAACGAAGTCACCTAGGCTTAGAAAGCGGTTACAGAGTATAAACACAGATTGTAAACCTTGTCAATTTTCCACAGCCTTGGCTTGTTGCTGTCTCTAGCCCTGAGCCGCCACCGGCCCTCTAGCGCCATATTCACAACATTGCACCACTCCCAAAGCAAGCATTTGCAAAGGGCAGGTTACAGTTTGGATGAGAAGTGAATCAACCCTGTGACTTAGATAACATGATGCCATCTGGATCCAGACAGTCGGCCAGGCTTCATTCATAATCAGGGGTGAAAAATGTATTTCTCTTTAACTTGGAAAACATGTTTTTTACAACCAAAAGCTTGCTAACTGATTTTCCAAGAAAGAGAAGTACTGTCTTAAAAAAAGCACGGCAGAATGTTTTGACACAAGTTCTGGGGGAAAAAAAAGGCAAGGGGAAAACAAACCTGTGGAGAAACCTCAGTTAAACTACCTTTAGTTGCCCTCCCATCCCAATGTGTCAGCGCTGAGCAAAGCTTTCGTAAGCAGATTTGAGGTGAATGTGGTTCTATGTAACAACTCCTTTCAGATCAACAAGCTCTCTGTAAGCACATTTGACTTCTAAAATTATCTGAAGGCACAGTTTGTCATCTTCAAAAATGAAGGCTACACCTATAGTTTCTCATTCAGATGAATCCTTTAAACACCCATGGAGTTTTCACAGATGATCAAGGTCACACACTTGTACTTGAATTTTGATCTCTTTTTCACTCCCTAAAGGTGTTACTATTGTGGCTGCAGGTCCCACTATAACACCTGTGTCTGCTCTCTATAGTCTAACGTTTCCAGGCATTATCAAACCTGCCTATCTCTTGCAAACTGCCGGTCATCTACATTGTACCCCTCTCACCTGCGGTGGGCAGATGGTATTGAGCTCTCTCAGCTCAGCAGTGCAGTCCCTGGTGGAACAGCCCAACAGCATGTATCGCACAGCACATATCACTCACAGCTACAGCCTGGCGTCCAAAAGGCTAGAGAAATGCACCATGTCTTCAGGATTCCCTCCAGACAGAATATCCACCTGGAAGAAAAAGGGATACACCTGCAGAAACCTGGATATCTGTTGGTGCATGACCAGTGTCATATACAGGTGTAGAAGGAGAGAGGGCAGATTATTGACTGTGCTCATCCATATTTCCCAGTTGCCATATACCACTTGCTCTGGGCTGGGGGTGCTCAGCATTGAGACAAGCAAGAAGAAAAACATATCCTGAGGGCAAGTTTAATTACAGAAAGATTAATTATGCAAAAAAAATGAAGCATAAGATTTTAAGTGGTTGATTGGATTGTAGGCCTAAATCTCTAAACACCAGCATTTTAATTAGCAGCTGAGTCATAAAATATCATTAGGCTTTGCTTTTCTTTGGGAGGCATATGCTGAGCCAGCTACAGAACTGCATATCCCCAAGGCCCGTGAGGCCCCAGCTTTAATTCCAAGGAAGGGCTGGTTGCAAAGCCTTCAGGACGCTTATCTGCCCAGCTCCCAATTAAAAGCCAGTGGAGATGGGCATCTCTCTGTCATCTTGAAAGTCCATAGTGCTTTTTTCAGCTCTGAGATGGTGCTCAGGTCTCCACAGTCACCCTTGGATGACCACGGACCAGCATGCTGCAGCCTCATAGCACCCAAGAGCATGCAGCAGTGATCTACTCCATCTCCACCAGGATCTCAACTTTGGTATACTCTAAGTGGTCTTTGAGGCAGGGCGGGGAGGGGGGAGCAAATTTCCCTCCTAACAGCAGAAGGCTTGCCTCCAAGGTTGGCCAGGAGCTCTAGGCCAGCAAATGAGATATTATGCATCTACTTAGGTTTGCTGATTTGGAGTGGTTGCAAGTAAACTTGGCAGAATATGCTCTTCTGCATTTGTATCTACTTACATAGCATTTCTTAGCTGAAGGTCTGCTTTCTTTTCTTCAGCCCTTATGAAAACATACATTGTACCAGGAATAAAACAAAATTATTATGCGCACGGTACAAGCCTCTGAAGAAAATTCAGCTCTATGATACAACATTACGGCAGCAAAATGTCCTCAGACCTGCAAAAATGCATTAATTACTTTGAAGAATTAAAGTGATTTCAGATAGCCCTGTATGGAATAGAAACCCCGAATATTACCAGTATCAATCACTAGCACACATTGTAAATGAAAGCATGAAATCCAGGACTAAGCTTAGGGCCCCCTTTTCAGTGCAAAATCTACAGCTCCATGTTATCTGGGCCAGATTTGTAAGAGAAAGCAGTCCCTTAATGAACCTAATCCTATTAACAGAATTGTCAACTTAGGTTTGTCATCAGAAAGATGCTTTTAGCCATGATACATTTGATCTATAGACAACTTTTTCATTTTCAAAGTATTCAATGCATCACCTCCATACAATTTTTTTTTAATTCTATAAACACACAAACAAATAATTTAATTTGGAAAACACCACACCTAAATCTTTTATTCAATCACTGCCTTTTTCCTGGACTGGGATCCAGTAATCAATTCGTTTCTGCAAGGTCTAGACCCAGGGGCTTGAGGCGATGGTGCCTGCAATGCAGGAGAGGAACATCTGACCGCAGCCCATCCAACCTGTCCGCAGACCTCATCTGCAGTACAATCACCTCTCCCCATGGGCCCCACCATCCCTTTCACACCACTGATCTGCACATATATCCACCACGTCATCTCAAATGCCACGACTCCCTGTCAGAGTTACTGTCACAACTGTGCCCTTCTTCTGCCCAAGCGCTGGGGGTTGTTTTGTGACTCTCTAGCACCTCGGGGAAGGACTAAGTCATCTCCTCAGAGCAGGTGGATCCCTTCTCCTTGTCAAAGCACTCCTGTAGGCACTGCTCTACAAAATGATCAGTTACTGAATAGCAGGATGTTTCTCCTTGGCTGATATTTAGAGGAAAAGAGTATTCAGATGCAATCAGGTGTCTTTTCAATAACAAGTGCTGCTAAAGACATTAAAAAGGAAAGCTTCTTGCCACGAAAGGAACATGTAGTCATGTAATTTCAAACAGCCTTTGCTGTATCGTGCTGTGATGGGTATATTGTTATGACTTGATCTAATGAATAGTGCCATTCCAGAATTAAAGGATTTTTTCCTGGTGCGGAGCCACTGCATAAGCTGTAGCTGTGCTGCGGGGGATGCATATTGACCAGGCAGAAGGAGACACTTGTCTCAGAAGCAGCTCTTCCGTGCATACAGTCTTTAGATAAGTATCTGGAAACAAGTATTCACTAAGCTTGAGGAATTCTTTTGCTGATCTGAATGTTTTCTTAATAGGCCAGAGTGAAACAGCTGTGGATCCACTGTGGAAAAATGGAGGGACAAAATTTTTGTGAGGAGGCAGCAGGATCAGGATTGTTCCCCAGCTGGGGTAATGGGGGACTCCAGCATCAGCAGTGCCCTTACCCACAGTCCTGCAGGCTCTGAATGGAGCAGGAAGAGCAGGGGCTGGCAGCAGTGTTCAGCAACAAGTCCAGGGATCATCAGGGAAGGCAAAGCATGGTCCATCCTGGTGAACAAGTCAACAAGCCAAGCTCAGCAGGAGACCACCTTGGCACCAGCACAGCTGTGACCTAGCTTAGACACAAGGAAAGTAGTACATCATGCACTGATGCTGAAAAACAGGTTGGCTCCCCTGTGCAGCAGTCTATGAGCTTTGACCTCTTTTGTTTACAATCAGACTTCATATAAACAGATGTTTAGACTCTTTTCTGCCTACATCTGTGTATCATGTATGTATAAAGAACTCTGTATTATATTGCACCTGTAACAAAAGGGATCTGAGTCAGACTACATCATATGCAAAATCAGGGTCAAAGGACAGTAGGAGGACTCTAGTGCCTGTGCTGTTGAATTGTCAGAATAGTGCCTGACCCAGTTTTGGCCTGGGCACTCTCCCAAACAGTCCTCGGGGCCTGTTTGGGAGTTAGGACAGACATTCCCAATGGGCAGTTAGATGGGACCACCCTGTCTGGTAGGGCAAGAGAGTTCAACAGCATCACAGTAGGTTGTTCCAGGCCAGCTGGCCTTGGAAGGAGAGAACACTGCCAGGCATATTTAATTTACTAGACTACATGTTGTTCCTGTGTTCTCAGAGATCCTAAAAAGGGTGGCCGAACACTTGCAGAGACCTGGAGACCTGTGGAGATTAAAGTCATTAGGAGAGAGGCCACCCAGTCCAGTGCAGGTTTGCCGGAGTCCAGAGGGGGTTTCTGCATGGGCTTCTTTGGGACAGTAGGGATCTGCGCACCCTGCTCACACTCCAACTGCAAGTTGCTGTCTGAAACCAACAGACAACAATGCGTTTCGGCACATTTCTGATCCTGACTTTCAGAAGTGAGCGGTAGGAGCTGCAGGCTCACTGTGTGTCGGACACTTCCAACATTAGCCAACATTTAAGAACATTCTGTGGGAGAATCTTCTGGTCTCTCCTTGTGAGAAAAAAACCTTTGACTTAATGCCACCAGACTTAAACAAACACCACCCAACTGGTTAAATCAGAAACTTAATCATAGAATCCTACATTTCCATCTCAAATCAAAGTAACGGAACCACATCTGCCAAATTTCAGAAGAAAGAGGCCATACACATCTTACACGCTTTTAGGCTTGTTATTGAGCAACCCTACCCTGTTGAAGCTCCATACTAGGTCTACTCGAGGGCGAGCTAAATGCCAAGTGGGTAGGGGCAGGTCACGGTCAGAACTGTACTGCTTTAGGCTACATCTGAATACATTCTTATTTGGTCAGAGAACCCCACTTTGAAGCACCAACCTCTGTTGTACATCACATCTCAGACTGCCGTAGTACAGGGGGCTTTCACACAAGAACACGTTAAACAATTGTTCTCATCCCCAAAGTGGCCTTTGTGTGGGCTGTGTGGACATATCTCTACACAATATGCACCAGTGTGTAGTGCTGATGTCTTAAATTCTAAATAGTTCTAAAGAAAAGAAGGTATGTGATTGTCTGCTGAGGAGAATTTCAAAAGGGCTAACTCCCACAACAGCCAGCACCTGCCAGTTAAAAGCTTAACACATCTTTTCCTGACACAAAACCAGTAAAGAACACTTCTGCTACCTGGGATATTGTTTCTTGGTCCTACAGATCTGATGGCAGCCTTACCTAAAGAGGGGGTCAAGAGACAGCCTCATCCACTTCAGCCTTGTAGTGGTGTCAATCATGATACACCTCTCTGTATAACAGATATGAGGAGAAATCAGGTTAAAGGGAAGCACAGTTATTGCAAACTTAAGGCTGTGTAAATATATGTGACAGTAAAGAGTAGCTACGCAGTCAAGCATCTCAGTCTGCCTGAACTTACTAGGGCCTGAAACCACACAGTCATTGCTCATATACATCCTTCCATTCATTCTTGCACCCATTCATTCATGCAAGCCCTCGACCCCTCTCACTCTCAAAAACACCTCCTGCTGACAGCATTGCTGCTTATTCATATCAGGCCTTTGCTGCTGTCATGCTTCATTTTGGAGATGTAATGAGGCATTAATGCTTATCTTTGATGTGTGAACTGTGTCAAAATACCCTCTTCTTCTGGGCTCTGGATCCATCAGAATCCACCATAAAATGTGAACAAAATCACCATTGTCTGAAGAATTGACATAGCCCCACTGATAGAGCGTTTCAGCTGGCAGGCAGGAAGCAAGTGTGTATAATGCTTACTGCATCTCAACCCTTTTAATTGCTTAACCAGTTCCTTCTCCTGTCTCCTTTTGCTTTCTCAGACTCACACCCAACCTCCCTCCTCTCTTTTGTTGTCTAAGTCCTCCTATTACCCCACTTACCAGCAATGCACCACTGCTCTGATTACGTGCCAGGCAGCTCCTGCTCTTCATCACAATTCGGAGACACAAACCAAAGACCTAGATATAGTTTAGACATGTGGTGTGAGGAAGATGGGGACCTTTTTTCCCAGTAATTTTTTCCTAAGTTTAACGCATCTTTCTTCAGGAAGGCTTCCATTTAATGCAGATACCTAAAACCACCCACCAACAAATGAGCAGGGGAATGGCAGCCACACAGTTGTTCTTCTAAAGCTACAGCTTCATCGGCCAAATCAGAGAACAGGTGGCAGCCTAGGTAATAGATGGCAGCATATCTGGTGGATACAAGTAACTCATAGTGGACTTCCTGCAGTATCAGCACGTTACCTCAGTTAACGCAGCAAAGACTTCTACAGTGGTGACATTAAGGGCTTCAGCTTTGACACTGCTGAAACCCTTCAAGAAATTCAATTGGCATCATCTGAAAAAGCTTAACACTGCTGTGGGGGCTGACTGAGGCCCTGAATTCACAGGTTGCATCTAAATCCTTGACTGAAAAAGCTGTGTCTATGTTTTGATTCTCCCTTAAACAAACACACAAACAAGAAAGAGACTCATGGGTAGATCCTGGATTAGCAGAAATACTCTAACATACTGGTTTTATTTTCTGCCTTTTGTATCAGAGTGAATTGGATGAGAATCAGATACAGATGGCTGGAGATGATGTGGGTTTGCCAGAAGACCTTCAGAAGATGGTGGCAGAAGATCAAGTAGAGGAAGAGGATAAGGACTCTATCCTGGGACAGCTGCAGAACATCCAGAATATGGACATGGATACAATCAAAGAAAAGGCACAAGCAACTTTCACTGAAATGAAACAGGCAGCTGAGCAGAAATGTTCTGTGATGTAGAAGAGACGCTTCTATCCAAGGGTTGTGAATTCAGTCTTGTCTCACAGGGGCTGCAGAGCGAGGGCAGGCAGAGGGGTGCACTCACCTGTATAGCTCTACATGTAAATATAGAAAAGTGAGAGAGAGACTTTAAAACCCCAAGGAGGGGTCAAAATTTATGTGCTGTGACTGCTTAGTGCAAAGCTAGAACTCACTTTTTAAAGTAACATTTTTTCCCATGGAAAAAAATGGCTTTAAAAAAAAAGCTAATATTGGGGGAAAAAATGTGCCTTCATCCATGTCTTCCAAGTGATCCAAATGCTATTACATGTGTGGGGTTTAGCAAAATTGTGCTTCTGATGCATATCATAGGTAACCACATTTAATACTCCTTACAGAAACAAACATATATTTCTAATAAAAACATGTCTGTTTCAAACATTTTGAAACAAAGTCAATATTCGAATGTTGACATTTTCTGGGAAAAAAACAAACAAACTAACAAAAGGTTTTAACCCTCCCTGTACTAAATAAAGCAAAAGGTAAAAAGCGAGGCATAGAACCCTACAGCTGGGGACAAAATTGCATCATATATAGAACTGAGTGGGGACTTGTAGGAAACCAAGCCTTGGTAGCTATCAGGGAACCATGGTCAGTCAGCAGTGCAGATTTCTCCAGGCTGCTTTAATTTCACAGCCTCTTGGTCTTTAAACATCTAGTGACAGCAATAGCTCTCTGCTTGGCTGCTATGTGTGCCAAATTCTGGGGTTTGAGGTACCAGAAACT
The DNA here is from genome assembly GCA_013399015.1 of Galbula dea. Classification (NCBI taxonomy): domain Eukaryota; kingdom Metazoa; phylum Chordata; class Aves; order Piciformes; family Galbulidae; genus Galbula; species Galbula dea. Next base: position 870,204 of record VWZX01002921.1, on the reverse strand, counting down.
AACTTGCAGAGCTTAAAGGGAGCTCACCATGTTTATTCTAGGAGTTCTCTCTGTACAAGACTAAACAGAAATCTCACCCACCTGGAAAACTATGCCAGGGTAGGGCACCTAAACCCTGAGAAAAAGCACGGTTTTCATTAGTGCTAAGTCTAACAGTCTGTGGGACAGGCAGGATCCCCTTCAAGGTTTCAGATTCAGGACCAAGCAAGATTTTCTTCGCTGTTGTTTGGGAGGGGGGTTCTGTGAAAAACCCGTGTAGGTGCTGGCCTGACTGCCTCCCACTCCCCAGCAAGTGGAGCTGATGCTGCCTAACAGTCAGAGGGACATGGCCCCCTGCAGAGCAGCTGCTTGAGAGAACCCCAGGCAGCCTAGGCAAGCAATGATGGGGCTGGCAGAGATCATGTCCACCAGCCCTGTGGAGCAGAGTCCTGTGGTTGAGGCAGACGGGAGCATCAGTCTGCCTCTGCACTTGTACAGCCATAGCAGTTACCATGCATGATAACCCTCACAGAAGCTGTAGAGCCCTTACACGTGGATGAGGCACACAATGCTACTCCAGGGGGGCTCAGATCTTCTGTAAAATGAAGGACTTTGTAGGTCCTCCAAGAGCTAGCCTGTGAGTGACATTTACAAATGAATACATGTAGCACCTTCCTACAGGTTTATAAGTCTCTTTCTCTCTCTGTCTCCACCCAATCAAGTAAAAATATTCATTTTAAATGAATAAATGCACTAAGTATTGTTTGCCTCCTTTCTCTCTTTCCCTCCTTCCCTTTCTTCTTTTCCTTCCCTCCTCTTCCTTCTTTCCATTCCCTCCCTCTTTCTATCTTTTCACTCTTCTCTCTCATTTTTCTTCTCTCCCTTTTTCCTTCCCTTCCCTTGGATCAATCCATTTCCCTCTGTATTTGTACAAATCTGGTAGGTGTCTCCATATTGTTCTCCATATTGCTTTACAGACTGAACTGTCTTACCTATAGAACACAAGCCTAAGACTTTTGACCTTTGAATTAAAATGTGCCTGAGACAGCCTGAAAATCTTCCTGAAAGCATCCGGTGGTTTAAAGGAGCTAATTAAATTCATCGGCACATATAGGATCAGCATTTTCACAGTTTAAAGGGTCAGAGAAGAAAGTACAGTGAAAATTACCAAACAAGTGGTTAATGAGATTCCAAAAAAATGTCAGGGCCGGCAGAGGCAAACGGGGCTGGGAAGTGGCTGCAGGCTGGAAGGGGTCGAGGCCCTCCCCATCACCGGTGTGGGACACTCCCACCCCTGGCACTGGCCACATCTATGCTGATCTGCTGCTGCAAGGGGAGTGGGCTGCCTTAGGCACCATTTATAGACCCAGAGACTTAAAACCTGTCAGTCTGGAGAGGCAGAGTTGGGCTACGCTGCAGGAGGTGCTGGTTTCTGCCCTGAGCTCTTGCACACCCGTAGAGTTTCCCCAGGGGTGCTGGGGGCTGGCATTGGGCTGTGCACAGAACTGGTGGGGCACAGTGGGTCCCAGCCCCACGGGGAGCCAGCGCCATAGCCCCAGATGTCCCTGAGAGCACCCCCGTGCAGAGCAGCGAGACGGCCAGGGCACAGCTACAAATCTGTCCTGCCCTCAGCTGAAGCCTGATCCTCACCACGCTGCAGGCGGCTGCCCTGCTCCCTGCCAGCACCTGCGTGGCTCATCCCCCCAGCACCTACCGTCCCTGTCCTCAGACACCAGCTGCAGGCCTGGGGAGGCACACGGTGTCAGGGCTGCATGTGGTACATGTCACACAGCTCTCTAGATGCTTAGCCCTGGGGAAAAAAATCAAGCGGGAGCCCGGAGCAGAGCCGGCAGTCAGGTATCACGCTGACTTTGCCCCAACTCTTAAGGAAAAGGAAAGATGGTCTTTCTCCAAGGTCTTTCTCCATTGTCTTGCACTAATTAATCTTTCTCCTACGCCTGCTGGAACCTGGAAAGGCGGTGCCTGCGTGTGTGCGGGTGCATAAGTGTTAGGCTGTGTATAGCGATGCACCTGTGTGCACGTGTGCACAAATGCATGCGTACATGTGTGCATGCACCCTTTGCACATGTGTGCATGTACGTGTACATGTCTGTCTGTGTCTCTGTGCATGTACATGCATGTGCTGTATGGAAGAGAAGCAGATTAAAGCCTTAGGTCACATGGGAGCTACTGCAGGATGGACCCTACCTGGGATTTGGGTTCTTATAGTTAATAGGATCGCTGGAGCTCAAGGCTGTCATCCCATCAGGATAAATGTCTCTAGTGCCCACTTTTAAGCAATCTGAATTCAATTAGGCTAATTGGAAAACAAGCAAAGAAGGATTGCATTAATATAGCCTTATAGCTAGCATGAAGCTCCACTCCCTCCCTGTGAAGGGATGGCTGAGCCTAAATGTTGGAGCCCTTGCATCGGGCCCATGCTACCCATCACCCAGAAGGGGCTGCCCTGCTCCCAAGAGCGGCCACCACCGATTCCACGCCCACAGCCACGATGGGCACTGTGGCAGCACGTTCCATGGAGCCTCAGGCACTGTGCTGCAGTGGAGTTTGCTCAGCCCTCCCTGTGGGACTCTCAGGATAACACAGCCAATGCTCGTGGCGGCAGATAAAGAAAAATCTCACCAGAAAAAAAGCAGGAGGTGACTCTCAAGGTGTGAATGATGCAGTGACAGGAGAAGGCATCAGGTTCCTCATACATTGTGCTTTCTAGAAGGTCCTTAAACTGCACACTTAGGAGCTTCTGGGGAGATAAAAAAGCAAAGCCACTGAAACTGCAGCAGGGTAGAGGTTCCCACCAGGTGAAAATTCCCCTTTTTCCCCCTGCCCCAAGCCCGATTTGTTGTCTGACCTTGAAAGTCCTGTTAATCTTTCAGGGAGGAACTCCCTGCTGCACATCAGTGGTCTGGAGAGTGATGTCCCACCTTCAGAGTGGCTTCAGCCTCAAATGTCTGCTCTGCAAGGCAGCAATTAGTTCAGCTTGACATAAAGAAAGACAGGAGGAAAGGAAGCAAGAATCTGTGGCGTTTTATGGTGCTGATTTCATTGTGTGAAGCCACGTCCCATACATATGTCTCAACAGTAACAACAGGATCAATCCTATTCCCATTTTGTCTTCGTTATGCATGCACAGGAAGGAGGCATAGAAGACAGCTACACTCTAAATGTTGCCCATCTCGAGAATTTTTGTTAGCTTTCAAACAATTGCAGCGGTAATTGTTGTAATAATACATTGCAAAAAAAAAAAAAAAAAAAGGTGGTGATGGAATGGGAACTATCTTTTGGAAAGGCAAGTAACATATCCCACCTATTTCATCCACTCATAGTCTCAAATTTAATCCTGATTGACCCTGTAAATTTCCAAAGATAACTGGTCTTTGTGAAGCTGTGATGTACCACGCTATTAATTTCTGAGGCTTCACACCAGTATGACATAATGTCCCAGGGGGACTCTGTGGCAGCAGTGGATTTGTCTAGCAGCCAGCACATAGACCCAAAGGGAAATGTTCAGCCAGGTACCTTTCTTTGCCAACCTAAACTCTCCTGTGCTAAGCCTCTGACTGTCAGAGAAATTGCTAGAGTTCCTCCCTCCCCAGAGCAGTGTGATGCCTCATGAGCGTGTCACGGTACCACAGTCTGTGCCTGAAGCATGGCAAGAGAGAAAACAGACATCTGGAGCTGGAAGAGTTAGAGCTACTCTCTGCTCTACTACAAGGTTGTGGGTTTTTTAGACTGTGACTGAGGGAGTTGCTTCCAATTTCAGCAACTCCACTCCCCTGCAAGAAACATGCTACAGTGACAAATGCTACAACTGTAATAATCTGCTGCTGAGGAAAGAGGATCCTTCTACATTGGGGAGAAAAGTCTCTTGCGTACTGTGTGGGATGTGTACCCTGCTTTGCAGCTGGAAGGGTTTTTTGCTGTACATTTGTATTGTGATTAACAGCAAGGAAAGAAACAAACAAAAAGTCTTGTCCCTCTATTTGACAATTTTGACAAGTGCCCTAAAAGCAGCATCTGTGCCAGGACCTATTCCCCTTTATGGCGCTTACTGCCAGACCGCAATCTGGCTGAAGGGCGCTTGCTCCTTCCTCTCACCTTGCTATCTGTTTTTTTGCTACGAGCAAAAACGATTCCCAAGCTTGCCCAGGGCTTCTGGAGGGACAAGCATGTTTTGTGCTAGTTGCGAGTGCCATAAAACCCCAGCTCCAAATTAGAAGAAATTAGGGACATTGCACAGTTCATTCATCTTCACTAATAGAGTTCTTGGGAAATACACATGTAGATTAAAGGAACACAATGGCCCCTGGCTGATTGCTTTGAGTACCCTCCAATGCTCCTACAATGGTACTGACTTGCTTTTCATATTGCGCACAAAAGCCACACTAACCTTTTCTTGTCTCTTCTGCCGGCCTCTTCCCTCTTTGCCAATGGATGGCTGAGTTCTTTCTGCCCCAGCCTCCCTCTCCCCCCCGCTGAAGCAGCCAGTGAAGGCAAACCTCACCTGAAGCTAGTAGGAAAAGCTGAGCACTTCTGAAAGGAATTAACTTTGGGATATCAGACCGCGAACCTTAAAAAAGTGTGGGCACCGGCAGACGCAAGTACTGCAAATCTTCATTTTGAAGCAATTCCTCTGGAAAAATCTGCACAAACTGCATCCTATTAGGGCAGGGGGAAAAGCAAAAACGAAGGTGTGTGGAGAGAGGTCATACCTTTTATTAGACTAGCTAATATATCTGGAAGAAGCAGCAGCAGTGTCTTTCATTCATGTATACTCTACTCAGGCTTGAAATGGAAGCATCTTCAAATCCAAGTGCAAGCTGAACACCATTCTGAATATTATTGTGTTTGTCACTTAAACCAGCTGGGACAAAAGATGGCTGGTGCCTCAGAGGAACTGGCAAGTGCTAGCACAAAACGTGGTAGTGACAGAAAGGCAGGAAAAACACTGATGCAGGAAGAAGTATGTCAGAGGCAGGAGACATGATGCCGTAGACTGGTTAGTAGTGTGCCGAGTCCATGACCAACTCACGTACAAATTAAGGTGTAGAATTTGGCTCTCTGCCATACCTTCACAAGCATTCTGTAGATCTTCCATGAAGCCATTCCCTGCCCTCTAGCCTTCCACACCTACTCACAGCGTGAAGCACTGGGTCACAGAATCAGCTCGTCTCACAGGGTCTGTCCTATACCAACACCTTGGAAACTTCCTCAGAAATACTGCCTAGCGCTTTCCCCGGGCTTGTGAAGGCTGAAAGGCTGAGCCCACCTCCTCCAGACGTATCCAGAGTCCATCCTCCCGAGAAGCCTGCACGCACTTTCTCTTGGTCTGTAGGGATGGCTCTGAAGGCAGCCAGGTACAGGGCAAGTATCCCGGCAGGGGACCCGAGCACCAGCTTAGACCCTCAATGCTTTTTACCCTGTGCATTTGACCCAGAACAGTACAACAGCATCTTCCTGCACGTAAGCTACCTACGATGCATTTAAAGAATGCCTGGGACGTCTGTAGGCTGTAGCTGTCAAGGAAGAACACTTCGGGGAGGCTCCGAGACACCCCAGCAGAGCACTCAGCCTCACACCCACTATCCTCAGGAACAGTAACCCCTAGAGCTCCGTCCCCCCGCCCAGCCCCTCTCGGAGCTCCCTGTCCTGGGCCCGTCCGCCGCGCTCCCGGCAAGCGGCGCCG
>VWZX01002921.1:785028-864490 GCA_013399015.1 Galbula dea | reverse complement strand
GGTCCCCCCCCCCCCGGCTCTCCGGCAGCCGCCTATCCCACGGCGATGTCCGACGGCGCTCCGCACAGGCAGCGCGGCCGCGGCGCCGGGTCTCTGGTTGCGAGGCTCTGCAGGGCNGGCCGCCCCATGCACCCGCCCCGCGCCCTGCTCGCCATGGCCGAGGGGGCCTTCTCCCTGTCCGCCCCGGCGGCGCGGAGCCCCGGCGGGAACCCGTCGAGGTTGCACAGCATCGAGGCCATCCTGGGGTTCACCAAGGAGGACGGGCTGCTCGGCCCCTTCCCGGCCGACGGGAGCTCCAAGGAGGCGGACAGGCGGAGTGCCCGGCACTGCCTGCCCAAGATGCCCGGAGAGCCGCCGCCGGCCGAGCCCCAGGGCCGCACCGACCGCTTCCAAGGTGAGCGCGGCGGGCGAAAGGCGCCGGGTCGCGGGCGGGCGGTTCTCCTCCTGCCGGTGATCGCCCTCCCGGTGACCCGCCTCTCTTCTCCCTTCCCCCCAACCCCTAGAGCCGTTCTGCCCCGGCAGCGCCAGCCCCGAGCTGCCCGCCGGCAGCAGCGGCGAGGGGAAGCCGTCGGACGAGGAGCAGCCCAAGAAGAAGCACCGGCGGAACCGCACCACCTTCACCACGTACCAGCTCCACGAGCTGGAGCGCGCCTTCGAGAAGTCTCACTACCCCGACGTGTACAGCCGCGAGGAGCTGGCCATGAAGGTCAACCTCCCCGAGGTCCGCGTGCAGGTAACGTCCGCCCGCTCCGGGAACGCCGCACGTCCCGGCCCAGCGCAGAGCCGCTTTACCGGCTCCGGGAGCTCCTAGCCCGGCGTGACACAGTCCGTCCCGTTCGGGCGCGGCCTCGCGTTTCCGACTCCCGGAGCACCCCCTCCGGCCCGGAGTGGAACCAAGCTCCCGGCGGCCGAAGCTGCACCGCCCCGGCCCGCGGGCTCGGGAAGCCAGCCCGGCACCGACACCGCTAGCTCCGGCTGGTGCGTGGCCGAGCAGCCCTACGGAGCACTGCCGGCGCATCTGCAGAGGGAGCCGTCTGTATGGCCCCGACGCGATGGCCTGGGCAGGGCCCGGCCCGGCGGAACACCGCGGAGCCCGAGGGCGTTTTCCATTCGGCAGCCGCCCGGTCATCTGCCGCGCCGTTGCCCTCTGACCGGCGTGCCCCTATGCCGCCGAAGCTGCTATGCGCCGGGGCGGTGGCTAGCGGGCGGGCCGGCGCCGCTGCGGGGCTCTCGCTGCACCGCCTCCCCCTGCGCTTCTTGCTGCCCGAGCCCGCGGGGAAGAGCGGCGGAACCTGCTCCTACCCTTACCCCGGCCCAGACCCTGCTGCTCTGTTGCGTGTTACTCACTCCATTTCGTGTGCACTGCTGCGCCCGGGGGAGAGCCTCTACCTTCGGCAGGGCTGGCAGAGCTGCCGTGCTGCCCTGGCTAGGGCCCGGCTAACACAGCTGTGCTTGCAGGTGTGGTTTCAGAACAGACGGGCCAAATGGAGGCGGCAGGAGAAGCTGGAGGTGACTTCCATGAAGCTACAGGACTCACCCATCCTCTCCTTCAACCGCTCGCCGCAAGCAACGCCCATGGGTCCTCTCAGCAGCAACCTGCCCCTGGAGACGTGGCTCAGTCCACCTGTGCCTAGCAGCACAGCCCTGCAGACCCTGCCCGGCTTCGTCGCCTCTCCACAGAGCCTGCCCAGCAGCTACACGCCGCCACCCTTCCTGAACTCTTCGGCAGTGACCCATGCACTGCAGCCCCTGGGGGCCATGGGGCCACCACCGCCTTACCAGTGCGGGGCCACCTTTGTGGACAAGTTCCCCTTGGACGAGGCAGACCCACGCAACACCAGCATTGCTGCCTTGCGGATGAAGGCCAAGGAGCACATCCAGTCCATTGGCAAACCCTGGCAGACAATCTGAACTCCCTCTCTGGCACCTGGGAGAAACCCATGGGGAAGGCCGGTTCTGGGATGACTAAGGGACATCCTTGCCCTGCTCTGGCTCCTGTGGACAGCCAGATGAGGGGGGGCTGTCCCTCACACCAGCATTTCCCCCACGCCTTGACTTGCTTTGTATTTTGTGGTCCTTTTAATTCCCTTTTCCACATGCCCTGCAGAGTTATGGGCCTGATCATAGCTTAGGAAAAAAAAAATCTCTTCCTCTCCCTCTTTGGCTGGACACTTTAGTTGCAATAAAAGGTGCAGTAGGGCGAAGAGCTGTGTAAGATAGCTGGGAACTGAGGCCGGCATTACTTGGGGAGGGTTTTCTGCTTTTGCGCCATTAAATGGCACAATCTGCGAGAAGGCCATGCATTGTGCTTCTGCACCCCAAGGGGCTGTTTGGCCAGACCCTCCACTGCCTGTGACGCAGAGAGGGGTGGGACAGGCCTGTCTGTGGGCCCTCCTCTCTCCTCCTCCAGCAGCAGGAAGCAGGGCCCTGAATGAACTGGCTGTGGGTGCTGGGGGCTGCATCCCCGTGGTGAGCACAGCCAGCTCAGGGCTCCCTGCTCAGCGAGGAGGAGCCAGGACCCTGGCAGCCCATGAGCCAGGCACAGAACTCCCACAGCAGCTCTTGTGGGGCAGCCCCAGCTTCAGATGGGCTTTGCCCACCCTAGCCCCAGCAGGCCGGGGTTGGTGCCAGTCTCCTGACTCTTACTGTCTCCTGAGAGAAGGGGACCGAGAGATGTTGCGGGGTCCTATGGCCACACAGCCCAACTGCCTGTGGGGGAAGGACAGGCAGTAGCTGACAGGGGCTAGAGCTGTCAGCAGGGACTCTGGGTGCATCCTGCCCAGTGGCTGGCATGGCACTGGGCTGTGCTCACTCCCCCACCCACCCAGTGCCCATCGCCCACCTGTCGAAACTAAAACTGCGGCATCTTTATTTTCCATTATCTCCGTTACTGCCTGTAATGGGGCTGAGAAGCTGTAATGAAACACCCCTTCTCCTCCACTGGGCACGGGGTGCTCCACACACTCTGGAGATTGTGGCAATTAACGTTTCTCATTAGGGAGGAGAGAAGGATGCACAAGCGCCCTCATTGTGTCCCAGGAATGATTCAATGCAGACTGGGAGACCTCTTCTTTCACCATTTCCCACTCGTTGTGGCCAGACAAAGGCTGGCGTCTAATTATATTTTCACAATCTGCACATATCTTTTAAGAGTCCTAACAGAAACAAGTATGTCAGCTTTGTTCAGCTTCACTTCAGAGAGCTTTTTAACCTTAGACAGCAGTTTCTAAACATCCCTTCACAGCCTTCTCCACAGCAGCCCCCATCTATTGTCTGAAGAGCTTCTCTTACAGATAATAATAGGAATCCCTCTATTTTGAAACGTCTTTTCCTCTCTCAGATCCAACCTGCCTCACTGGACCAGAGAACATGCTGTGCCCAGGCTTCCTTTCTCTGAGCTCTCCTGGTCCATGGGGATGCAGGGAGGCCCAGTGAGTGGTCCCTGCTGAATCTGGGGGATGTACCCCTGCTTGGGAAAGGCAATCCTGTTGGGCTCTGGACCTGCCAGTGCCCCTGTAGGTGAGTCCATGGTCACACCCAGCCTCCCTAGCAAAAGGCAAAAAAAGTGCCACACTGTCAGGAAAAAAAGCTCTCACTGTCAGGATCAGAAAAATACTTTCCTGACTTCCAGTAAGGAGACCCCAGAGAACTTCTCAGGTGGGAGGAGAACAAAAACTGTATTGCGTCAGGTTTTAGGTCTCACTGCAGCAGTCCTTTCACAGGTGAGCGGTGTTTCCATCACCAAGGGTTCTGGGCTTGCAAGAAAGCCCATCTCCCCTGGCAGCCATGAGAAAAGAATGTCTCCTGATGTGCTTGAGAAGTGCCTGCACACCCTGGGCCGTGTCAGTGATGAACACACACCAACAAATAACCACAGAGGCTCTGCACACTCCTCCTCCTTGGACGTAAGAACAGTCCCACTAGTAATTGCTTGGCTTCAGTCCAGCTGCACCTCTGATACTGAAAAGGCTCCTACATGCCAGCACATTTAACTGGTGCCCAAAAGCTCTCACCTATGCTTATTGCTCCTGATTAGCAAGCAGCTCCCCAAGATTTCGGTGGTGCTTTTCCACATTTTAGCAGTACTCCTCTCTCTCCCTGGTGTCTCCAGTTCTGTATCCTGCAAAGCCATCACAAAGACGCCCCTGACTTTTTGGTCGGTGCTGGAACCAGCACCGACAATTGGTTACCTGAGCTTGTCGAAGCCTAACACTAGAACAAACCACAATGACAGGACAACAGAAATAGCAGCTGAAGACACGTGTTTGCTTTTATTAAGCTCCTGATCCAACACTTGTGAGCAAAACCCAAACAATTATGTCAAACTATGGTGATTGTTCTTATATTGACATATTATGCAGGTCTTTTGTTATACATTATACATATGGACTCTGTAAGGGATAAACTGTGTGCAGTCATGTCCTTCAAGGGAAGCTCTGTGCTTATTGATAACAATAAGCATTTTAACAACCTACACAGAAGAGGAAACACACAGGTAAATATTTTTCAAACAAAGTGACAGAGGCATATGCAAACTCATATCTTTCTTGTACCCTCTCTAGTTTCCTGTGCTCCTGCACTTGCTTTCTTATTGTCCCATTCCACTTTGTTGTAAATATCTCCTCCTTCTTAATTGGGTGCTGAGTCTAATAATCCTGCCTCGGCTTGTTAACTGTACAATAGCAGTCAGAGTTAATGACCCATTAGTGATTAATTCCTTAAACAGCATCTAATTGCTCACTGTAAAACCTTTTCTTAAAACTGGATTAAATCATCTAGATCCTTAACCACTTCTTTACTCCAACTTTGCTAAGGCTATTAGCTTGTCCTTTTCTGAGTGATCTATTTCTTCTAAACTGTATTAGCAAGACAGTATTTTTAGTGTCTATATTTGACTTCTTTGCAACATCTGAAGTTCTTGGGAAGCTAATGCAGATAAAAGACTGCCAGTGAAAATATTAATAAATTTACTCCTTTGTGAGGACATGACTGCAGGCAGTGAATGTTGTTAGCTAACCGTGGCGTACCACCTTTTGGGAGAGGTGGACTTGTAGGACAGGGTTTGTCAGCAGTTGCAGCTACTCACAGAAGCGTGCAGGCTTTGGCAGGTGAAGCTGTAAATACTTCTTGAAGTTCTCACAAGAGTTAATTAGGTCCTTGCTCAGTGTCCCAAATACGGGGCAGTCAGCAAGGGCTGCCTCAAGAGACTCCTGGGAGGGACTGCTACACAGAGATGAATTCTTCCTACCCTTCCACAGGCACAGATCCCTGCTCCTGGGGCTACCACATCTCCTTTCGCAACACAGGGCTTATGATAAATGAGAAGAGGCAAACCTTGCTGAGGGTGGGAGGCAAGACAAAGTTGTGTCTGCTACCAGTAAAACTGGACTCTCCCATCATCAAACAGGCCCTGGGGAGGGCAGCCAGTGTCAGAAGCTGAGGAGCTCTTTACCCTTTCCTTCCCTATTTTATTTCACTGGGAGAAAAGGCTGAACTAGGACCCTAGCTGTGTCTGCAAAGCCTGGTTCATTCCCAGGTAAATCCTGCATAACCAGACTCAGCATCCTATTTTTAACTCGGGACAGGATGGCTATGCCATTAAATTGCCCATTTTGCCCTTGCTTCAAAGTTCTGGAAAAGTAAAACCAAATCACCATCCCTGCATCTGCTTCATCTGTAGCAATGTCTCCCATGGCTAACAAGGTTAATCCTGGGTGACTTCTCATTAAGATGTTACATGCAGAGGAAGACTTTTTCATGAAAAGTCTTTCCATTAGGCCTGCCTGTCTTTATCCCGCCCAGAAATCCCAGACTTAGTGTACAGATGTGTAAAGTTTTGCACAGGTCAGTAGCACGAGCGATACAGGAGAGAAGACATTTACTATGAAGAACTTTGAAGATCTCTAAATAATTATGAGGGAAATGTCATCATGAAACTCAGTCTGAATGGCATAATTTCTCAGCAGAAAGCATATTCTAATCTCTCTTCCTTCTCACCCCTGCTCAAAATCTCACCAGTATTTAAGAAAACTGGACTGACCTGTTTAAGCCACGGAGATTTTTTTTTGATATGGAGTTCAGCTCAGTTGCTTCCCAGATGAGCAAGATTCTGTCCAGTTGCTGCTGGGTGGAGCAGGAGAAGCTATCAACCCATCTGGAGCAGTGGCCTGGCCATCATGTTTGGTCCACATCCTGTGAGATAAAAAACACACTGAGCTCAGACACAGATTAAATTTCTGTTATGAGCTGCTGGGGTTGAGGGCAATAGTGTTCCCTTCCTCTGTTGAGGACATGCGGGTGTCTGCAGGAAAGATGGAGAGCTGAAGGATCTTTCCCTCTGCCTCAGCTACATCTGACAGGAATTTCAAGTATGAACATTTAGTTACTGTTGAAAAATCTCAAGTATCTGTTCAAAGCTCCTGGCTACTTATTTCTTCAGTTCAGTCTGTTGGGAGATACTACAAGGTCAGACTCCAATAGATACTAATTCAAGGAGTTTCCCTTCAGCCACAGTGGTTTTGTGCTGGATACTCAGGTTCTTTCTTCTGTGCAGCATCTTCCAGTGCCCCTGACGCCACGGGTTATAAACCTTGGGATTTCATCAGATGCCTTCAGTAGTTTGTTAACTACAAAGTATCCATTTACAAAATCCTATTGTAGGAGAAAGTGATGGAACAAACCAAACAAAAGACAGCAGAACAAAAAGCTGTTTAGACCAGGATGCTGGTTACTCTGATAACATTATCAGTTTTCCTTGTGGAATGAATATTGTATCTCTGCTCTTTGAGCATCTCTGTGTTCTGCCAATGTATGATGTGAACCCTGGTTAACACGTGGCAGTCATCCCTCTGTCATGACATTTCTGCCCCACTAAGAACTGTGAAATCAGCTCTGAAATGTTTGATTCTGTGTAGAAATGCAGTTAAAGTCAGCTAGGCAAGACATTCAGGAAGGCATTTAAATGAAGGCAGCAGAAATCGGGAAGGAGGCAAGAGGAGGTAAGAACTGAATTCTTGGCCACTGATACAGAAGTGAATGTTGGGACAGACAAAGAGGATGGTGTTCCAGCTGCTGACCACTGCAGGTAGGTCAGACTCCATCTCAGTGAAGAGGCAGGCACAGGGAGTAAAAGATAGGCATCTGGGTGAATCCAGAACATCAACACAGGGATGCTGGTTTTAAGCAATGCTTTCAGATAAAGGGCTCTTCAGAATGATAGGCTGACCAGCAGCCTGCTCTTGCTCAAGTGCCTCTGCTGGCTGTTGTAGGATTCAGAACCGGGGTGGCTGGCATGGCAGTTTTTGGTGGCAGTTGTCCTATTTTACACGCAGAGAAATAGAGGCACAAAGAATCACGATTCAGCCAAGCTCAGTCAAGGATAGCATGACCATAGCTCGTGCCTGTAGTGCCATTTGAGACCCCTTCAGGTAGCCTAAGCCGACCCCATGTGCCTAGCACATAGGACACATGCTCTGCAAGAGACCCTCTTCTCTTTCAGTTCCACAGCTGGAGGCTGTGAGTGCTAACAACAGATAATGTCCATGCTTAGCATCCCACCTGGAGTCTGTACAAAGATTTCTGAGTCTTTAGATAGTGCTTTGGCCTCTGGATCAGGTTTCTTCTCTTTTATTTCTTCAGTGTACAAGACTCCAGTGACTTTGGCTAAAGCCAACTTTTGAAGCACCCTTTTATGGTGTCCCTCTTATATTGCTCAAAGAGAAAGGCAAAACAGAAAAAGAAACATTTTTAAGTTACAAAAGTCCTGGGACAGCAATTAAATACACTCAGTATTACCTTTAGCTGGCATAGGCTGGAATGTCCACTGAGATGATGAACTTGATGGTCTTCAAGGAAGGTCCTTTCCAATCCACACCATTCTATGATTCTGTAAGATAAATAAGATTTAGCCTGGAACTTTGAATATCTAGAATAAGGCATGCAGATGCTCACAAGTAGTCTAATTGACTTTATACCCTGTTGGCACTACAGTGCCTTTTTCTCCACAGTTTTGCCAACAGAACTCCATGAGAGAGCTACAGGGTGTGCATTTAAATACTCCTTAAATCCTCACCTCAGCTGGCTGCTGCTCTACGAATAAGTCAGCACTGATCTGCCACAAAAGGAAATGAAAAACGGAGTTACAGCTGTGTACTTGGGCAGGGATGGGAGGTTAGAGGGACAGGTGTGATGTATCAGTGTCACACCTGCACCTCGGCAGTGACCTGTCACCCGACGCGCACGGTACATTACAGGTTTGGGCAGGAAAAGTAGCTGGACTCGATGGTGCCAGTGGGTCCCTTCCACCTCAGTAGATACTGTGAACCTGTGAAACTGAAAAAGGACCGGCGGCCCGCCGTGCCTCTCCGGCACAGCAACTTCCTCCCCCCCACCGGCCCGGTCCCGCCTGCGCCCATCCGCGTGCCGAGGGCGCCGCCTGGTGGAGCCGGTGTGGCGCTGCCCGCAGGGGCTGGGCCAGCTCCGCCGGGTTTGAGGCTGAGACGGAGCCTCAGCTCGCCTGGTACCGGCAGCTCCCCGAGGCTGCCCCGCGGTGATAGCGGGCGCAGTGGCTTTGTTCATTTGACTGACTCATCTCTTCCTCCCTTCTCCGTCCCACGAAAAGGCTGAGGTTGGAAGGGACCTCTGGAGTTCACCTGTGCGACCCCCTGCTCAAGCAGGCCACCTAGGACAGGTTGCCCAGGACCATACCCAGACGGCTTCTGAATAGCTCCAAGGATGGAGTCTTCACCACCTCCCTGGGCAGCCTGTGCCAGTGCTAAAGTCACCCTGACAGTGACAGAGGTGCCTGTTGCCTCTGGTCCCCTTACTGGGTATCACTCTAAAGAGCCTGGTCCTTTCTTCTTCACACCCTTCCTCCATGTATTTATACACATCAGTAAGGCCCCTGAGCCTACTCTTCTCCATGCTTTCCTTGTAGGAGAGATGCTCCAGCCCCTTAAACATCTTTTGTGGCCCTTTGTTGGACTCTCTCCAGTTTGTCCATGTCCCTCTTGCGCTAGGATGCTCGGAACTGGACGCAGTACTGTAAGGGTGGCCTCACCAGTGCTGAGGAAATCACCAGACCTGCTCTGTGTTGAGCTAGTCACACTTCCTGTCGTACTTACAGTCTGGTCTGTCAGTGTTCTCCTTTGAGGGAAGGTGGTAGCACATCTATCTCCTCATCTGGGCCCCTGAGAGTGTGACTGTCCAAGTCCAGAGAACTGCAGCTGAAGAACGATCAGTGCTTGGCTACAGTGTGCTGTCGCCCCTCAAAAGGTGTCACAAGCTTGTTCTCCTAGGAGGCTATATTCTTCTTCATATATTATTCGGTCTCATGGACATACAATGATACTGGACCTGCTAACTCATGTGGTGGGAGCATGCTGAGCTGCGACATCACCTCCCAGTCAAACCAGGAGGCAGAGGCTCTTCCAGCAGATCTCCTGCTGCCTGCCTGTGGAAGTCCATCATGCTCTCTGTGCTTGGCCCACTGATCCCTGGGGAGGGCAGCGTCAGCTTCCCTTGATAGGAAAAAAAATGCCAGATTGAGGAGCAGCTCAAGGAGAAGAAGAGCTCCAGTGGACAATAAATCATTCACTGTTTTGTTGATACTGGCTGTCAAGCAGCCAATTTCCATTTTATTAACTCAAACAAAAGTATGAACTCAGCCTTTTTATTAGTACTGTTTATTGCGAATGTTAAAATGTGATGTAGTTTGGAACTGAAGGATGAACTGATTAGATAGGTAAGTCATTTAATTAATTGGAAGACCCTTCCATGACAATTATATATAGCAAAGCCATTCAAGTGAGAAAATGCAACCTTGAAAATGAAGTAGAGAGTTTAGTCATTGCTGAAACATACAAGAATATGTGTATTTAGGTATTTTACACAAAGGAAATCTTGTTTACAGAAAAGAGACCTTGTTGATTATCTGATACAATCAAGTGTTTGTGAAACATAGTCTCTTATGGAAAGTGTTCCATTTCTGGATGATTTAGAGACCTTCTTTCAGCTTGGAGTGCTCTCTTTCATATTCACAACTTGAAGCAGATAGTCCATCATCTAATAAAAAGAGAAAAATATTATTTATGGACCAGTCCTGGAAAAAGTAATTCACTAAGTTAATAAGCCTAATGTATATCCATTCTGTGCACTCACAGAACAAACACATTCCTAATAATCTTTCCAAAACAGCCCTCATTTGTCTTGGTTAGCATCATAAGCAACTGCCAAAGTACAAGCAGAGTCGTTCTCCCAAAGAATTCTGTCTGCCATCTCATTTATGTAGCATCTCATTAGTGTTAAAAAGCCAAGAGTTAGGAGCAATTTAAAGCTTACTTTCCAACTTCACACTTAGGCCAGCTTGCAGGAGACATTTCCCTTCTGACCTTTAACTATCTTAACTGTAATTTATTCACAGAATAAAGAGTAGGCAAGACCTTCATTTACCTTGTTTTTAATTGAAAACAGAAGAAAATAACTCGGGTGCACCTCCCTGAGCCTAATTTCCAGAACTGTTCTGCTCATCTCCTTGGCTTTTTTGGCTATTTGTGTGTTACAGCACTTCCCCTGCTCTGGGTGAGTCTCTTAGAAATAATTATTTTATTTGTGAGGAATGACCGGCACAAGGTGAGCGTTAGTGGTGAGTAACACACTGAAGGAACTTGAGCTGATGCAAGCAAGACCCTGAACTGAGTGGCCTGAGGTACACATCTGGACTCACCTCTGCAGCCCTCTAGCTTTGAGAATTTCTGAATGAAGCTAAATCTGAAGGAGCCCATGAAGCAAAGCTCTCATAGCACATTTCTTCCCAACACAGCCTGTCTTTGCTCATGTCCAGCAGATGCACACAGGGCTGCACACACAGACTCCTCTGCATGCCAGATGATCTCAGTCTATGACAGTGACAGCCCTCTCTGTGGTGACATGGTCTTGGGACAGCTATTCCATCGGCTGAGCATAGGGTTCATGATTCACCTTGCTTTGGTCACATTTCAACACCTCAGTCCAACATTCATTTCACAGTGAATACAACTGCCAAGGTGGTGTCTGGTTTCTAGAATTAGTTTCTGTTTCAAACTCAAACACAATATGGCTGGAAAAGGATTTAATGCCAAATACAAACTTCTCACAGGCACTGTACTACCATTGTCAGTTGACTCTACCTGGCCAGCTTCCACCAAAGCAGCTAGCCACATTGATCATTCCTTTAGATGGAGACCTTCATTAGCTGTGATACAGCAGCACCTTAAACAAAGGTGTTGCCTAACTACATTTTGTGCCATGTGGAAACCTTCACATCCAGAAAATATACAGAATCAAAATCCAAAGGTCATTTATGCTCTTTTACCACATGTACACATATGACAAGTTCATGTGCATACCAGAATTCCACCTTTATAGACAAACAAGGCCTCCTTCATTAAAAATAACTATTATCATTATTCAAATGTTTAGGAAACTATCACAACCCTCAAAAAAGGAAAGCAGATCCCCTTCCACCTTCAGGTCTTCTTCATCTGGAAGGCAGAACTCAAAAAGACATATAGCTTAAACATCAGGTGCAGGGCTTTCACCTTCTGAAGCCAAAGGAAAAACAACATGTCATAGTTTGTCCAGGCTGCACATGGTCAGGTACCTGTGTCCCACAGCAGGACAGCACAGGTTACCTACTGCTTACATGAGTATGTTTTACTTCAAGATGGAGACAAAAAACCTGCTGAACACTGGAAATCAAGGGTTCTGCAGCAAAACAAGGTTTTGCAGGTTATCTTAGTCAGGATTCTTTTACTAATCTAGGGAAATCTGGATATTTAAGGCAATAATAATAATAATAATAAGCAGGTCGAGGGAGGTGATTCTCCCCCTCTACTCCACTCTCCTGAGACCCCACCTGGAGTATTGCATCCAGTTCTGGAGCCCCTATTACAAGGGGGATACAGGGGTGCTGGAGCGAGTCCAGAGAAGGGCCACGAGAATGATCAGAGGACTGGAGCACCTCTCCTACGAGGACAGGCTGAGAGAGGTGGGATTGTTCAGTCTGCAGAGGAGAAGGCTCCAAGAAGACTTTATTGTGGCCTTCCAGTATCTGAAGGGGGCCTGCAAGAAAGCTGGTGAGGGACTTTTTAGGAGGTCAGACAGTGATAGAACCAGGGGAAATGGGTGTAAGCTAGAGGAGGGTAGATTTAGGTTGGATATTAGTTCTTCACTATGAGGGTGGTTAGGCAGTGGAACAGGTTGCCCAGAGAGGTTGTGGAAGCCTCATCCCTGGAAGCTTTTAAGACAAGGCTTGATGGGGCCCTGGGTAACCTGATCTAGTGGATGGTGTCCCTGCCCAGCAGGGGGGTTGGAACCAGTTATCATCTTTGGGGTACCTTCCAACTCTGACAATCCTATGATCCTATGATAATCTCATTATTCCACATATATGTTCAATGCCTGACCACAAAAATTGTGGATATTAATTTAGGGTAAAAGTGCACACGTATGGATGATTCAACTTACTGGGGCAACTTTTAGTATGATTTATTACCAGATACTTTCAGAAGCCTAAGGTATTTCTCTCTTTACATAGTGAAACGGAATTTGTTCACCTCATGTGATTACAAAGCTGCACGCTGCAGAGGTAAAGATGAGACAATTTCCTTTTCAGACAGTACTAATCACAGTCCTTAGAAGCATCACTGTCAAAAAGCCATAGCTAGAAAGAAACCTATGGACAGCATTTGTATCAGTGGAATAAGAGACTTCACCTTGGCTTAATCAAATGGGCGCACTTCTGCCCATATGTAAGTCAAAAACAAAGTATTCACCAACTTCACTGCACCAGGATTTCAGGAGGGAGACAGGACCGAAGTTAGCCCAGGAATATTCATTACAGCATATTACAGCAGAATATGAGAAAAAAAAAAACCTTCCCACTGATGCCTTTAAAGGGGGATGTGAATCTTTTTATTCTCTCTCAGTGTCACCCAGAAGGATTCTGCACAGAACACATGAAGTACTAGGAGAGAAAAGAATGGAACAATCAAGCATCTTGAAGGGAATCCAGACACTAAAATCTGCTTCCTGCCAGCTGGGTTTACACCCAGTAGCAAATTAATTCATAAAACATACAATCTGTGAGTGACAATCTGTAAACCATAGTAGAGTTTTACTTTACTGAATGCCTAGTGACGGAGATGCATTTCTGATCCTTCTCTGGAGAACTCACACCTTAGAGGAAGCTGATCTGTTCCAGTAAAGCAGAATCTGAACACAGGCAGTGTTTTCAGAGGTTTTATCTTACTTACATCTTTCCAGTTGCTATTGTCATCTCTCTCCCAGGTGCTCCTTGTGTACCAGGGAAGCCCTCCTTTTAAAAAGTGAGCACTTTTATTTTCATTGCCTTCCAGCAGCCGTAGCAAGTATTTTGAGATTTCCTCCCACTGCAGATAGTCTTCTAGCTGCTTGACGTTCTCAGGTAATGCTGAAAACGGAGTCTTGTTTTCTTCTTCATACACATAAGGAAAATCTCCTGCGCTCTTTTTCCCCATTAAGTGTCCTGTAACAGCCATGATAGTATCATGAAATTAATAAAAACAGGGATAGAATTGATTGATGAAACATCAGTAGTGGTGATCAACTGACAGGATGCAGGGAAGGGGTTAGACAAGTCCAGGTTGAAGCACAACTGGGAATGGAGGTTTTGTCAGTCTGTCACACACAATTAATTTCCTCTGTCTCATGCTACGTCGTCAGAGGAAACATAGCTGACAACGGGGCAGAGATAACCAAGCATTTTGCCTGGAGCTAGGGAGAGGCACCTGGTAGTATGTGCTGGAATAAGAGGCAGATGGAGAAGCTGGAGTTTTAGACTTTCCCTGCCTTGACATGGGATGTGGGAACTCAGTGCCTCCCTAGGACGTAAACTGCGCGCACTTTCGATAGCAACATTAAATCACAGTTGGCTTTAAGATGCAAAAGTGACTACCGGGAAGGAGAAGGGGAGCAGCAGCACCGGAGCCTCCCTCCGCCTGCACACCCAGTGTCCCGGTAGGTCTGGGGCTCCCCGAGGTGTTGGCTGCGCCTTGGGGTTTTAGGGTGTCCTGCCCGGCTGCTTTCGGGCTTGGGTCTGGGATCCTGCATCCCTGCAGGCAGGCAGCCGTGGGAAAGATGACAGCCAAATAATCATGTGAAAGGAGCGGGGAAGTCTGCGGCACCCGCACGCTGTGTCCCGCTCCGAGCGGCGCGCTGCGGCGGAGTCCGAGGGCTTTCCGGGACGCAGGCTCCTGCCGCGGCAACGCCGCTCCGCGCCCGGTGCGCGGGGGCAGGAAGCGGCCGGCGGCGGCCGGTACCTGGGTAGGATGGGGCCGGGACTGTGGAACGCTCGTCGGGGACGCGCTCGCACCGCGCCGTCGGCTCCGGGGCACATGGCGCCGGCAGAACAAGACCGGGCCGGACCTAGGGGCCAACCGTGCCCCCTGCCCCGGAGCCGCCCACCGCGCCCGGGCCCGAGCGGGACCGGCAGCCCAGCAGCGGGAGGCGGCCGGCGGCGGTCGCAGCTCTGTACGCCCCCCTTTAGCGGGCGCTGCGGCATGGCCGTTCCTAGGAGCCTGGCGCCGGTGCGGCCGGCCGCCGCTCCTCCTCTCAGTCCGGTGCGCTCGCCGCTGTACCTCCGCCCCGTCGGGCTGGAGGAAAGCCCGGGGGGCCCGTCGTGGGTGTCGCAACCCTGTCCTTCCGGCCAAGGCTTCTGTCCCCAGAGACACGGAGAGTCGTCGGGCCAGCGCGGGCCGANCAGTGGCTGCCGCGGGGGTAGATCTTGGTGATGGCGGGAGAGCCGCCGGGCTGCAGGGGCGCCGCGCAACCCTGTGCCGCCAGCAGAGCCAGTGCCAGCAGCAGCACCGCACCGGGCCGCCGCGGGCCGCCGCCGCCGCCCATCCTGCCGGGGCCGCTGCCGCCGAGCCGCTCTCCGCTGCGGGCCAGCTCGGGCTCCGTCTAGGCGAGCCGCTGCCGCCGCCCCCCATTTATACGGAACCAGGACCGGGTGCGAGCGGAGAACCCGCGCCTGACGCCTCCTCACGGGGCCGGGGCTGCGGCCGCCCCCGGTCCCCCGCCCGCTTTCCCCGCCCCGGCAGGCTCCCGGAGAGGGGGGCGGGAGAGGAGGAGGAGAAGGAGGGAGGCGAGGGGGTGCCGGCCCCCGGGGCTCAGCCCTCCCCAGACGCTGCCGCAGCGAGAGCCTCGGGGCCGGCACCCCTCGATGGGCCATACCAGGGGCCCGCTGCGCCGCCGCCTCCCGCCCCGCTCCCGCTCGTCCAGTTTTGCCCCCTCCGGACAGGACGGCCCCGGCACCGGATGCGCCGAGCGTCCTGGGGACAGTTCCCGTGTCCGTGCCGGCCGCAGGCAGCCGGTCCCTGGTGGCTGTCATGCCTCTGACAGAGACCAAGCAGTAGATGCCGTGGGTTTACTCTCTCGATTACAGTCGAAGAGCAGAAACTCCTCAGAAGTTGGGTTTCCCCTTTCATACCCTCCCGTAGGCAGATCGGAGCTCTCTGCGGGACCGAAAGGAGCTGCTGCTGGTTGCTTCTGTGTGATTCGCCAGTTTGGCACCGACACCTGCCCCAGCACCAGTCCCGCACCGGCGGCGGTGGCGATGCCCGGGCGGGCTGCGGGGGCAACAAGAGTGCTGTGACAAAGAGAATGACCCAGAGGAGATGGATGGGTGACGGCAGCCCAGTGGCTTTGTGCGGTTTGACCCTCTGCCATGCGGGGCTGTGTCTGCAGGTGTTAGGCTTTGCTTGGAAAAAGGGCTTCAACCTGCTGCCTCAGACAGTTGGGACAGAGTGATTCAGGTACGTTTTTGCTGTAGGAACTGTTTTTCTGAAGTTTCTGTTAAAATAAATCTATCTTATTTGCCAAAGGCACAAAAACGTTCACAGAAGTGGTTTGCTATTCTAGATTGAAATGACTAAACAGGTTGAAAATGTTTACAAGTGCTTACAGAAAAAAAAAACGCTCCAGCATTTTTTAAGTGGTGGGAATGGCTGCACAACAACCAAACTCAGAGGACAACATCACATGAAGCTCATGTCAAAATCTTGTGCAAAGAGTTTAACTTCCAATAACAGATAAATTTAGTGTCACAGGTGACAGTGATGTGGCTCACAGATTTACAGGACTTTCTTTTTTCCTTGCACAAACACCCTGTAAACTTCCCAGCTCTCAAAGGCACCTAGAACTGGCCAACTTTTGGCCAAATTAATGGATGAAAACCTTTCATCCTGAAGAGGCAGTGCAGAGGAAGGGATGGATGAATCACTGAAGGAGACAACCGTAAAGGCCATGAAGAAGCTGAATGCTTAAATGCATACTCAACTTCAGGCATGTAAGTAGTGTTGCTGAAGTGAAGGTGGATGAGTAGTAGAGGGATATCAAGTCCTGATGTGCTCTTTGTCTAGAGGAGAACACCAAAGACAGGGATGATGTCATGGGTAGCTGGTAGAGTTTATGTGATGATTTTGCTGTCTAGAGAACTATGTCAGGAAGTAGCACACAGTTAACAGAGCTGACTGTATGGAACTTGCCAGCTCCTTCAGACTACCCTGCTTGCCTGGAACTCAATAACACCCAATGGAAACTACTGTGGCTGTGAATTAACATAATTACTGGGCAAACGATCTAGTATAATCACTTTTGAAGTCAATTGTGTACTCTACTGTATGAGCAAAATTGTTCCCTTGTTTAGCCTTAGTTTACTCATATCTTCTTTTACTGATTAATGTGATTCATTCTTTTATTGTGGCTATTAATTATGCATTCTAGTTTAATTTACATTAGTATTATCATGCCTCAATCACGAGTTTCACTATGCAGCCTGCAGCACAGCTACAACGTGCTCTGTGCTGAGTGACAGCTGATAAAACACAATATTGTCATCCATGGGAAATTCTAATTGTTCATTGCAATTCAAGGCAGGAAACTGAAAATTCAGGAAACTATCCATTTTCGGGGGCGGGGGGGGGCGCAAAATATTCAGCTTTCCTAAGCTACAGTGGCTCTACTGGAAGCCCTCTAATGATCCTTGCCACCCTAGGCTGCTCTGGCCGGACCTTCCTTTCTGCTAGACCCTCATATTTACCACAAGGATAAAAAGGATAATACACATTTACTAGAATTCTTATTTTTATTAAGCTTTTCAGAAAAATAATAACTTGATAACACACATAAATAAGATACTGGATCCCCCACAACAGCAAAGGATCCAAGTACAATAAGCACTACCAACTGCAAGTGACTTGTTTGTTCAAGACAACCTTTCTTTCTTAAAAGTAAACCTGACACCATAAATTTGTGTTTGAACATCAAGAAAGGGCTCTCTTCATTTCAAAACACCTTTCTACCTTTCATATATCCCATGGCAAAAAAAGGGAACTATTGTTGCACTCCATGACAGGAAAACATTAATGGATTTAAGATGCTATTACCACAGTAACACTCTTTAATTTCCTTCCTTTACATTTCAGACAACTATGATTGTTCTATCAGCAAGGCCTATTTTATGGAAATAAAAAAAGAGAAAAGAATAATGGTGTGCCTTTCATCATTTTCTTTGTGCTGATCCTGACATTAGAGACAGCTATAATATAGGTCCAGAACAAGCAATGGCTTCAGCCTATCACCAATGTAATAACAGGGCACAATCACTAAGGAATACTCTGTAAATGTTGGAGATGCTCTACAGACTAATCTGCAGCCCTTTAGACCTGCAGTGGGAGCAGGCATTTTGCAAACAACCTGGAAATTGCCTCTGCAGCAGCAGTTCCCCAAAGAACTCAAGATATTTTTCAGAAAAGGTCTCCACAGCTTTACAGAAGCTGAACAACATGAAATATTTTACAGTTATTTAATAAGGCACAGCATAAGATATTTACTACTGTTTGTGCTGCATTTTAGGAAGTCCTAGACCTAGACAGTTGAAGCTTTACTGAAGCAATTGCTTATTGCACATTCAGTGTACGTCAGTCTGCTGCACCAGCCATCACATTTTCTGGTTTTGTGATGTTTGTGGTGGAGAGGTTCAATGTTTTGAGGATTCAAATGGGAAGCATTTCTGTTTCTGAATTCTTGGGAACTGCTGCTGCTCTGATAGAGGCTCTCCCAGCTGAGCCTTCCTGGAAAAGACAAAGCGCTTCAAGCAACACTACTGCACTCATGGTGCTGGATGGGGACAGCTGCAGGCAGAGGCTCTGCCTCACTGCAGGCACTGCAGGGCATGGAGAGGTCATCTTCATGGAGCCATGGATTCACAGACAGTTTGGGTGCGAAGGGACCTTCAAAAGCCATATCTAGTCCAACCCCCTGCAGTCAGGAGGGACATCTTCAGCTAGACCAGGTTGCTCACTGCCCCAAACAACCTGACTTGGAATGGTTCCAGAGATGGAGCATCTACGACCTCTCCGGGCAACGTGGGCCAGTCTCACCACCTTCAGTGTAAAACATTCTCCCTTACATCCATTCTAAAGCTGCCCTCTTACAGTTTAAAGCCATTGTTACCCCTTGTACTGTCACTGCAAGCCATGCTAAAAAAGCCTCTCCTCATCTTTCTTATAGGCCCCCTTTACATATAGAAAGGCTACAAAAAGGTCTCCCCTGGAGCCTTCTCTTTTCCAGGCTGAACAACCCCAACTCTCTCAGCCTGTCCTCACAGCAGAGGATCATTTTTATGGCCTCCTCCAGACCTGCTCCAACAGGTGCATGTCTGTACTGTGCTGAGGACTCCAGAGCTAGATACAGCAGACACCTTCTCAGAAAAGAAATGCTTCCCAGTGTCCAGTCTAAAACTCCCCTAGCACAGCTTTGAACCACTCCCAGGAGAAGAGTGAAAATGAGACACAAACTCGTACCCAAGAAATACAACCTTTTTTCCTGAGCGTGAACCCACATGTTATCCTTCTGTCTTTTCACTAGTCCATGTTTCCCCAACACAAGACAATGTGTTGAATTTGTCACACAGGCTGTGTTCAAAACTCCACTCTCAAAGTTAGGGCTGACTGTGATTGCACTGTGCTTAGTTAATAGGAATAAATTCTAATTTCAGCAGTACTTTTAGAGGAAAAAAAAAGTTATTACACATATACTGTCTCCAAAAATCAAATTATTTTTTTTCTTAATTATGATGGCACATTTTAGGGAGGACTGCACTGAGGATACCTAAATGATTCTGACATGCCATTTATTATACTCGATTTTATTTCTATGCAATTTGACACAAAATAAGTCATTTTTATAATACAGTTAGTCATGAAAACTGCTTAGTAGGACACAAAAGAAGTAGTATTACTTGGAAAGATTCAGCAGTTGTCTGCCTTTCACCACTAGCTCTTACAATAGAGGAGGTGCCATTATTGTATAATAGTGTATTTTTTTTTATAGAGGTAAGGGATTACACAAGAAACAAAACTCCATTGGATAAAAGCATCATGCTGTTCCTTATCAAAGCTCCAAAACCAAAGTAAGTGAGGAAAACAAGTTCTGCTTTGTTAAGGCAGAACACTGACATTTGAAGTCAAGAAGAGAAAAATCCAGAATTTCATGTAAGACAGTTATCAGGTACAGTTTAAAATGAAAAATCAATTTTATGTTTAACACTATCCAGGTATCATATGATAAGAGAGAACAATACATTCTCAAAACCAGAATGTGGGTTACATCTTACCTTTACTGGTAATGTTACTGTAGGACTCTCCTGTGCTATTCATTCAGTAATTTCCAAGCTTACAAAAGCCCCATAAAATCTTTTTGTTAGGTTTGTTTTACAGCTAGGAGCAGAAAGGCAGAATGGTTAACAGCCTCAATTCTAGAAGGTACACAGTCCCTACAAATCAGGACATCAGGTTTTTGTCCCTCCACCACAAAGAAGCAAGTTTCATATTCAGGGCAAAAGCTCCAATTTCCATTTATCAGTTCTTAATCAGGGTGAAATAGTCTTTGTCTATTTTTGTCAGCTGCATCTAGACAACTTTCTTGAGGCACAAGTCTGACTAAACTCCTGCAACTCCCTACCTGTTCTGACCCATGTGTGCATCCTCACAAGTACTCATAAAACCAGTTTCTATAGTCATGAAAAGTGCTGACAAATGAAAAATAATCAAGAAAAAAACCCCATAACCAACAGAAGGGAGGGAAGTGGGTTGAGATGCAGTTAGCACTGAAGAGAAACCACCACAGCATGTCAAAGGGGTGCCAGAAGCTGCTTCAACACGTGACAGTCAGTGTCTTCCAAACAAGCAAAAGGTGAACTGATAGCAACAACTATTTAAGACAGTAAATATGCCATTACATAATTAGCCAACAGCCAAAAGCTTTACTCATTTAGTTGTACAGTTTATTTAGACAAGACAAAGGCTTTTACAGTTTTGTGACTGTATACAGAAACAAAACCATCTGAAATATATTATTTTCCCCCCCTTATATTTAACTTTTTCCTTGGAAAAGTGACTTTATCTTTGTTTAGGATTCACGTTTCAGCAGTACATATGCTCCCATGACTGCCAGAAGAGCATACTGCAAAAGAAAACAGAGAATAAAGATTTTATTTCATCTTCACAGAAGCTCTGAAATTACAAATTGTTCAAACTGTGCCCTCTTCAACATTGCATCTTCTAGATAAGTACACAGAGCTGTGTTCCTACAGAATGACAGGAATATTTTAATGTGATCCCATTGATCACAAGTAGGTATCACAGTGGGATACACTTAACTCATGACATTCCTGTCAGCTGCATGTTTTCAAATCATTACAGATACTAAGTTCTACTGGATAACAAACAAGCTGAAATAGGCAAGAAACCAGCTCACGATGCATAGAAACAAATTTATTAACATGTATTCTGACATGCAAGATTCTTATTATCTTTACTTGCTTTTTCATTCTTCAAATTCAAGTATTTATACATACCTTAAATTTTGGATAGTCATTCATTATTATAGTTACCATACCAACATAAGGCAAAAATCTGTAATTGGCAAAACAGACAAATGTAAAATTAACCTTCAAATATTACGTGGAAATGTTTCAGTGTTATTCAGTCTTGAATATTTTAGAGTAAAACAGTAATTTACACCTGTCACTAATGCATATCTGAATGGGAAATAATTATTTTTTCCCCCTTTAGATGAAAATTTAATCAAGTTATTTGAGGAAAAAACCTTACAGAGATTTCATCTCAGCTGGGAAAGGGGACAAAGTCAAAAGTTCAAATATTCCTAGTAATTTCTAGCAATTACAAAGGTAAGTTGGCTAAATTCTGTATTTACTGGTGAATTAACTGACAAATGGTTCATTAAAAAAAAAATTCCACTCTCCATGTCAGTGAGAGGACTACAGAAAGCAACTTTTCCATGTAAAGGTTTATTAACATTTTGGTTAAGAAACTTTAAAGACCCCAGAGCAGATCTACTTTGTACCAACAGCAGAACTGATTTAAGTTTGAAATGTTTTCTCTTTAGTTACAAAGAACACAGACATTTTATTTTGCATGACTTACCCTCTTGCTCTTCCAACAACATCTTTCTTCTCTAACCAGTTCTGACCCTCTTTGTACAAGCCTCTATCATCAACTTCATTATTATCACCTTTGGTCAGAAATTTGACGTTCCCGTTTTCTCTAGAAGGCAACAAGGTGAAAAACTAACTACCAGTTAATTAAAAAAACTCAATTAACATTTACAAAGCACAATTAAGGTGAAAAGTGCTACAAGATTAGATAACAATGTTTATTTCCAGTCCTGCTTCTCCTATCTATTTAACACACACTGTTAATTTGTTATTACAGACTTTACTGACATAGTCAACAGATTTCAACAAGAAATATTGACAGAACACTCCTAGATTGGCATTTGATGTAAGCAATTACACAATGGATATGAAAGGGATATTGTCCTTCCAGAGCAGGCACTAAACCTCCTCAACAAAAGTAGTATGTTCCTATTTGGGGAAAAAAAACTGATTTTTTTTTTTTTTTTTTTTACAAATCATGGAATAAGATCCTGTGAAGTCATCACACATTAGAGAATGAATTTAACTGAAGTTAAACCACAAATTTCAGATCAACCAGACCCTAAAAATCTTCCCTTAGAAAAGAAAGCAGCATAATAGTACAATGCTTTAGGTAATTTTCTTCTAAGCTCTATAGACTCATTTAACTTTCAGCAGGTCCAGAGGGGCCACAAAGATGATCAGGGGACTGGAGCACTTCCCCTACAAGGACAGGCTGAGGGAGTTTGGGCTGTTCAGCCTGGAAAAGACAAGGCTTCGAGGGGACCTTATAGCAGCCTTTCAATACCTAAAGGGGGATTACAAAATAGAGGGGGAGAGACTTTTCAGCTGGTCAGATTGCAACAGGACACGGGGGAATGGATACAAGCTGAAGGAGCGGAAATTTAGACTAGAGATTTGAAGGAGGTTCTTTACCCAGAGGGTGGTGAGGCACTGGAACAGGATGCCCAGAGAGGCTGTGGCTGCCCCATCCTTGGCAGTGTTCAAGGCCAGACTGGCACATCCAGGCCCCGGGCAACATGGTCTAGCGTGTGGCGTCCCTGCCCATGGCAGAGGGGTTGGAATTAGATGATCTTTAAGGTCCGACATGGGTCATTCTGTGATTAGCCACATGTGCAGATGATACACATGAGACCTTGGTTCAACACTCCTCTTTAAATAAAGTTACTAAGTTTACAGTCTTCAAAATTATTTTGCTCAAGAAGCTACTAGATGCAAGTAACAGTATCAAGAAACAAGGAGCTTAAGATGACAAAAAAAATATTGGAAGAAGAAAGAGGTGACTCTTGGATTCTCGTTTGTTTCAAAAAAAGCACTGAAGAACAGTTATTACTCAAAAGATAAACACTTTCAGCTCATGGCCAGGACTTCCTGAGGAGTAAATATGTCAATGCTTGCCATCTCCAGATCAGCTTTTCACTGAGCAGAATGATAAATGAAATTTTCTTTCATTTGAGAAGGAATGGCTTATTGTACCAGGCACATGCAATAAAGGCAAAACCAAGTAATCTACCTGCTGCTTTACAGCATGAATTGTTGTTGGTATTGTGACTAATGGACAAAAACTGTGTAAGAATCGCTTTTTCCATTATGAGTCAAAACTCTTTTCTGAAAAGCTTCAGTTAGCAAAGATCACATACTTGTTAGACTTCATGTACAGTCCTGATTACGAATCTTCACCTTCTTTCAGAGATTTGCTTTTCGAAGCAGCTATTTCTCACAACCAAAATCCCAATCCTACCACTGTCAGTACAGAAATGGACTCTGTTCCCATGCCTATTGGTACTGCTGGCAAAAGTAACAGGTATCACCCATGTTACTGGACTCCTCTTTGGCACAGTTTACCTACTTCAATCCTCAGCAACTCCATTAAAGGACAGGGGTCAGGGCCTTAAGAAGTGTGCAACAAAAGTGGATCAGATCCTAGCGGTAAGTTCTGCCTTGCAGTATATCCTCGCCTTTTTCATAAAATATAACCAAATTAAAACATAACTGAAAGTCATGGTGAAGGAAACTAGATTTAGAAACAAGGCAAATGCCAAGCTGCATTACTTTTCATGTATTTTGATTACTCTGTGAACTATTGGAATGTCTCTGCCTTCGAGTTTAAAAACAACTATTTCACCAGCTCTGATTGGGTCATCATGGAAATTCGTTAAGAACAGCAGGTCTCCCCTGTGAAAAGCTGGTTCCATGCTGCCACTACAAACAAAAAGAAAGAGAGAGTTTATTAGCATTATTGTAAATGAAAGAACCATGAAAACAAACATTTAATTCCTGCAGAAAAACTCACAATTTTAGCTGAAACCTGTAGCTTTTTGGTGACACTAACCAGACATTTAACACAACCCAAACCTTAGCAAGTCCCAAGCTGAGCCATCCTGCAGACTTCCTTACTGCCTCAGTGAAAGAAAGAAATAACCTCTAGAGAAAAGGAACAAAAATGTACAACAGGAAGCACTTCTCATCATCAAAAGAGTTTAACGTGAGCAAGAGTTATGCTTGCATCAGTGATGACTATTAATAACTGGGAAACCCATCCCTTTTTTCAAAGCCAGACTAGTCTCTTTTGGTAACAACCTTTAAGGTAGGATTCCAGATCCCACAACTAAGAACAGGAATGGAAAATTCCCATGGAAATACTGTCATCTCCTGCATATATTCCTTGCTGACACACACATTCAATTTCTGCAAGGCTCAGTCTTCCAAGAACATGTGTTTAACTTCACATATTTGGTCATCACTCAGGAGCCTGAAGGACTGGCTCTTTATATACCAGAAGCAAGATACCACCAAGAGAGAAGTAACACACAAGTATAATTTATTTAGGAAAGGAGTTTTACTGTAATGCAATTTTAAAATAAATACACACATGCTAAAAAAAAAAAAATAGCAAATCAAATAAATAATCAAAAAGTGTTTAATGGCTTCAGGAAGTGCAACAAGTTCACTTATTTTCTTCAGGGGACAACAGAAGCCTCTTAGCTTACGCATAATTCTATTAAAACAGAACTATTTTTCTGGAATCCTAACACCTATTGAGGGATTACTATCCCTAGGTAGCTATATATATATATGCAAGTAATCTTGAGTAGCTTGCCTATTAAGTGAACAAATTAGATTTTTCAAAGGTTTCATGTATCTACTGCTTCTATAAGTGCCAATGAAAATTAGACTGCAGATACAAAAGCAGCCTTTGCTAAGTGTCCAAAACCAGAGCTGGAAGAAAGCGCTTACTTCTTTAAGCAGGGGAGATTTCAAACTCCAAATTTATCCAAGGGGAAAGAGGAGGAGACAAAAGACAAAGCAATATCTGGCCTTTAACAAAAAAGCCTTTACATGGACTTACCTGAGCACCACAACAATAGGGCTTTCACTTCCAGTAATGACGATCAGCCCTTTCCATATCATAAGGGCAGAAGACACTATCATAGCAAAATTTAAGACTTGGTAATACAGCTATATAAAACAAGAAAATTGTTTTTAGAAGTTACTGCATTGTATTTAGAAGCACAACATAGAATTTCAACCCATATGCACCACTGAATCACCATCCAGGCACGTGGACTTTTATGCTAAACTCATGTTCCAGCAGAAGCCTTGTGGAACAGACCGAGGTATCGGTAATCCAACCGTACACAGCATAACACTGCAATCCACTGTGTGCCTCAACCTTGACTTATTTTGCCTGTGCAATACTCTCATTTGTTAGTGCTAGAAGCTAGAGAGCTCACTAGCAAAGAGTTTTAAAGTACAGGGAGCTATATGGCAAATGAAATCTATTTTGATCACACCCTCGATTCATACCTGAGCTTGTAAATATTCAAAACACACATAAGAAATACTGCAAGATCAGTAATAGCAGGCTTGGTACTTTAAACAATTTTTTTTATTTTTTCTTTTTGGTTTGTTTAAAAAGAGGAGCTCTGGGAGTAGAAGCTGTTAAGTAGAAGCTGTTACAGTAATGGATATGCTTTCTTCACACTACTTTTTTTTTTTCTTGACAACATACAAGATACTCTGGTGGAAAACTACTGTCCCCATCTCCATTCATCGTGAGGCTCAGTGACGTAAAATAAGGAACCAGAAATTCCCTGACCATCATTCCAGTTTGACAATATACACGCTGGTATTTTCAAGGTATATTGCCCACTTAACTTAGCATCAAAATCTGCTCTGAAGTATTGGGTTTTCAACAAACATAGAAATCAGGTTGTTTGTCACTAGCTGGATATTATTCCTTCCAACTATGTATCTGCACAACCACACAGTAAAGCTAAAATAAAGACACCTACTTTGAACTGCAAGAGCTTAAACCCACCCATTAGCTTCCACATACTGCACCTCCGGAACGAAACCGATTACCGACAGGAACGCAGAATGCGATTTCTCTCCGTTAAACGCCGGACCTGAAGCCTCTGCCTCGCCAGCGCTGCCGCCCCGCCGTCTCAAGGACTCGTGCTCCGGCCCGCAGAGAACGACAGAACTCGGCCGCGGTCGCGCCCAACCCCTCCCGCCGACGCACGGCGGAAAGCTCAGCTCTCCATCTGGGCTGGGCCGGCTCCATGGGCCGCCAGCCCCGGAGCATCGCACGGACTCGGCCCGCCCCAGTCCAGAGAGACTCCCAACCTCCTAGGGGCTTTCGCATCCCGCCCCAGCCCTCGGACCGCACGCCCCGAAACTTCACGCCTGACCGGCACCGGCAAGCCCCGGCCGCTACCTGCCGCTTGTTCATCCGCCGCAGGTCCCCGAAGAGATCCATGGCAGCTCCCGGGAAGGGCCGCTCCCAGCCGGCGGCAGGACGGTACCGACGGCTCCTCGGCGGCGGGCGACGAGCGTCCCAAAAACCAGCGCTGCTCGCCAGCCGCAACGACCGCCGGCCCGGGGAAGGGCAGCGCGGGCAGCCCCTCTGCTCCCCGGGAACTGTAGTCTCCTCCTACCCGTCCCGCTCACACCCCGCGGACCTCGGCGGGCCCCGGGACAACGATTCCCGGCATGCACCGCGGCAAGGGGCCCTAACGGCAAGGCCCCTCGCCTCCTGCCATTGTTAGGTGCCCGACCGGTTTGATGTCCAAGAGGGTTCTCGGTGGGCGCCGAGACTCCCACGACTCAGCGTAACAAGCCAAACCCGTCTGTGGAGCAACAGGATAGCAACAGCGGCTTTCCGAGCCTCGTCCTTCGGATCAGGCGGCTGACGGGCAGCCCTCTCCCAGGGCGCCGCTGCGTGTGCACAGCGCATTGGCGGGCCGAGCCGACAGGAAGTGCTGCGCTGAGGGTCGGTGGGCGGGGCCAGGCGCGGAGGTGGGCTGAGGGCGGGACGGCTCTGAGGGAAAGGGCGGGGCGGGAGGAGTGTCGGCGATGTGGTCAGAGGGAGTAGTCCGCTGTGTAGAGCGGGTCGTTGCGGAGAGCGTTGCGAGACGGTGACAGCCTCGGTACTTGCTGGAGGGATCAAGATCTGCTAAATTCAGCAGCTGACGTTCACCTGAGAGTTCCTTCGGGGGCCATCGCACAGGCCTCGAGAAGGGGAACCCACTAAGTCCCAGAAAACTGTGCAGCAGTGCAGGCCTGCCCACGACGGGGACGAGCTTGTGCTTGTCAGAAAGTGGCTATAGCAGGTCAGGTCCCCCCAAGGTAGGAGAGGGAGAGTTCATACACACAGCTGTCAGTTGCAGCCTTCCCTTTGTCCTTCATCACTCAGGATCTGATGTTCATAAAAGAAGGTGACCTCACAGAAAGTGGAGATGGCGCTGCGTTTGGTTTGGGAGCAATTGCATGGGTGTTCCTCTCAGCAATGCCGGTGAAGGAGTTTGGCCCATTGTTAGCCACTTGTCCCTAAAAGTACAGCGGACCGAATTTTCAACTAATCCATGTAAAAACACAGATTAAAAAAGATGGGAATCATGAAGAGGGGAGTATTTTTAAACTTCATTTCCCACCAAATTCAATTCATCACGTTCCACAAAGAGACCAACATATGTTGGAAATTAACTTCCAATGCAGAAGAGCTGACTGAATGGAAGTCTGGTCCAGTTCTGCATTTGAATGATCACATAAATCTGAAGCAACAGCCAGCCAAATCTTACATTGTCCAGAGCTTGTTGATTTCCTGGGAGTGGAATTAAATGAACCAAACTAGATGAGGTTTTGACTCAGTTCAGGATCATGTCCTGTAGAAAGGGAATGGCAACTGGAGAACAAAGGACACAGGGAAATACTTCTAAGAAAAAAGGAAGCTAATAATTTGTCTGAAGAAGTATTGGAAAGGTGCTTCCACAGTTTGCCAGGAGTTGTTCAAGATTTTCTGTTGGCAAACAATTGGAAAATAGTCACTAGCAGTGGCAGAACTGGCATTAGATCACAGAGGAGCCTGTAATGGTATCATGAATGGACAGAAATGGCAAATGGACACTGGAAAGCAAGATCCAAGGACACTAGCTGGGCATTACCTTGATAAGAGCCTTCATCTTCTCACCTGATTATTCTCTCAGTGACACCGGTATTCCTTTACCTGCTACACAGGAGTTCCTCTAAGATTACATTATTTCAGGTTAGGTTTTTTCTGATATATTTTAAATACTCTAAAGAGAAAATAATATGGAAATTGATTTTCTGTGTTAACCATATTGCCAGGGCACCCTTTGTGTGGGGAATCCTGATGAGGAGAGTCTGAGAGAGCTGAGGTTATTCATTTGGGAGAAGGCCCCAGTGGGGTCTTACCAATGTATATAAATACCTGATGGGACAGAGTAAACAAAGAGCCAGACTCTCTTTTTGCTGATACCAAGGTACCCAAGTAAATATCAAAGACTGGGCAGTGTTAAACAGTTCCTCATAGTCATTCCTGATGGAGAGAATTACAAGTGGAAGTTCAGGTGATAAAATCTAACCTTGTAACAAGTAGAGGAAGAAAGCAGAGCTAGTGTGTGGAGAATTTAGAAAAGCAAGAAGGAAGCTTTGTATTGAGACTTGCAGGATTGAAGCTGCTTGGTTTTTTGTTCAGAGAGATGTGGCATTCTTTTGCCTGAGGCACAAACCCATCCTTAATTCTGAGACCATACTGTCTTTGCCAGTAGCTTTGCCTATCAATTTGCTATTGATTAGAATTCCAAAACTCAGGAAACACATTTACTCACCCATAGTTCATGATGAATCATGGGAAAAATACTAGGAACGTGCTTTTCTTCCTTTTCCTCAGGTGCTAGGGTGGCTTCTGTTGGTAGCTTTGTTATTTTACCATCTGGATGATTTAGATTATTAAAGGTTAGATGTATTTTGAAATCTTCCCATGCTCTGGATGTTTGACTTCAATATTTGTACAGTAGATCTTTCAGAGCTCTGCAGCTAGAAAATTATGCTAATAGTTTAGTACACAGAAGAATGCAGCTCTTGACATTCTGGCTGATTTGCCAGACCTTCACTAACATCCAAGCATTGGTGCTACCTGTATATATTTGAATTACAGCTCTTTGTTTTCAAAGAGATTGGTCATGGGCTAATAACTAGCAGCTTGCACCTGAGCTGAAAAATGTAGGTTAGTGGGGGAAGCTGTAGAAGTCCATTTGCAGCCACTCAGAGCAAAGCATAGAAGAAATGCAATAGCTGACCTCCCCAGTGAGCACTCTTTTGTTCCAAATACATTTGGCACTGTTCTGCTTCCTGTGTTTGCTGTTCCACAGGCTGTTGCAGCAGTCAGTAATGCACAGAGTGCTCTTCAGAGACAACAGGATTGCCACTTACACTGATACCACACTTTCTTCTGCATTCTTCTAACACTTGGAGCACTAAGCTGCCTGTATGAGTAGTTGCACCTGAGTCCCAGTGGAAAGCAGCTTCCTTTGCTATGAAAGCAGCTCCAGCTGTATCTGCCAAGCAATAGCGTTGAAAGGGAACATTGGGGCTTTGATCCGCTTGCTGCCTTCTCTTGCCCTGCAAGTGATTGATGTCCCATTGTCAGCACTGGCTTTGGGAAGGCCAAGGGCAGCAGCGAGTGTCAGAGTAGGACCCAAAAGTCCTTGCCACCAGCCTTGCCTCTGCTTTGCCTGCCGGTGCCCACAGGCTGCTGTCCAGGCAGCAGTAGGGGTGAGGGCTAGGGCAGGTGTTCTGAGGACAGCACTAGTTTCTGGCAGTACTCTGTGTCCCCCATCCTCCAGCAGGAGCAACTGGTGTGCCAGTGCTCCCTTAGTGCCCCCTCCAGCTCCCACCTTTCCCACGGCAGCTCAGCGCCTTGTGGCTCACCCAGGAAGGCAGTGCTGAGCTCTACTTGTGCTGCCAGCCAGCCTGGAGCCACCTCTGCCCTGTCCCCAGGGGGCTGGAATCTCTCACAAGGTCAGCTCCCTCAGCCTTAACTGAAGATGGAAAGGCAAGGGTGAAGATGATGAGGGAGAAAGTACTCGGCACTGGTGAGGCCACACCTCGAGTAGTGTGTGCAGTTTTGGGCACCGCAGTTTAGGAAGGACGTTGAGCTACTAGAGAGGGTGCAGAGAAGGGCAACTAAGCTAGTCAGGGGTCTGGAGAACAGGCCTTATGAAGAGAGGCTTAGGGAGCTGGGGTTGTTTAGCCTGGAGAAGAGGAGACTGAGGGGAGACCTTATCGCTCTCTTCAGCTACTTGAAAGGCCATTCTAGGGAGGCGGGTGTTGGCCTCTTCTCCCTTGTGACTAGTGACAGGACTAGAGGGAATGGGCTTAAGCTGAGCCAGGGTAGGTTTAGATTAGATATTAGGAAGAATTTCTTTACTGAAAGAGTGGTTAGATATTGGAATAGGCTGCCCAGGGAAGTGGTGGAGTCACCATCCCTGGAGGTTTTTAAGAAGAGGATAGATGTGTTTCTTCATGGGATGATTTAGGGGTAAGAGTAGTGTAGGGCTATCGGTTGGACTAGATGATCTTGAGGGTCCTTTCCAACCGTAATGATTCTGTGATTCTGTGAATATCTTAAAAACCTCTGCTTCTGGGCTGAGGTATAACTCCAATCCGAAAGCCCCAGCCAGAAAGTGCTGGAAAAGCTCAGAGGCTGTCAGTAATTTCTCTACAAGAGGAAAGGTCATGTTGCTTTTGTGTCTTCCCAGTGCATTTTAATTCCTGAACAATTCTGATGCTCTCTTTTTCATCTGCAGCTCTTAATTTCATGTCATCTCAGTGCCTTGAATTAGTTGTGACCTTTCCATGAACTCTTCTGTATTACCTGGGCAGATCAGCAGTGTTACACCAGCATCTGAGCTGGCTGATAATGATATTTGTTAACTGTTTACTGTTTGGTTGACCTACACCAAAGAACTGAGGCTAACACACTGCCTAGGAAAACAAAAAAAGAAATTATATATGTAATGATGCTTGAAGGCCTCAATCATAGCACCATGTAAGACAATGTGACCCCTGGCCACTGTGTTCAATGCAGATGATTCTGGCCTCTGGCCATAGTCTGCTATTTGATGCTGTGCCTTGACTTTCATGAGTGTTTGGAAAGCGCTTGACGTTACATGAGTGGAGCACATCATGTGTGGGAAACATCTCTGTGAGGTAAATTGTCCAGAGCAATGCTGGTGCTGCTTGATGAAGAGATGTTTCTCTGCATATAAAGGGCTCTGCTCATTTTCCTAGCCACAACAGTATGTAAATGTAATGACCAAGTGATATCTTGAGACAGTAGCTCCTCCAATTGCAGCCTGATTGCATTCATCAGGGACTGCTCTGCATTTTAACTGAGAAAACAATGATCACTTAAAGCAGGAAATATTGTTGTGCTTGACCTTCAATATTAATCTGGCACACAGAGAGCTATGGCAATGTTAGCCAAGTGGTGGACGGGCTCAGAGAGAGCAATACTTATAATGCAGTGCATCCATATCCCCACCATCATATTAGAATCATTGAATACAAAATGGCAGAGTCTGAGAATATAAAATAAATGAACTGCATAAAAGCTTCTGCCAAATCACATTAGAGGATATATCTGTGAAGGATACAATGCTCAAATTATTTGCTAATAGTCACATTACTGCTCCAAATGCATTTTTTTTTCTTCAGAGTAGAAACCTGGGGGTCAGAGAAGGAAAAGAGGTAGTGCCTCCAGCTCATTTTTCAGATGAATCTGGGTCATTTCCACTGCCTTGCTTTACCAGGTGTTTTCAAAACACCCCACAACAGTGGAGGAAAGCATGGTGCTTCAATGTGCTGCTCTGCTCTTACCCTGCCTGGCATCAGTCATCCTGGGTGATGTTTCTGGTGGAGATGGTGACCTCTGTGCATATCAAGATCTGCCAGGACTCAGTCTTGCTGCTAACCCCACTGACTGCACTGACAGGCAGGTTATAGCTGTCTGTGTCCAGGCAGCACAGGGCCATCCTGCTCAATGGCAGTCACCTGTGCTAGGGTGGGCATCACTGAGCCCCTGACAGGCACTGCCTCACCCAGACAGAGCCTCAGCCTCAGCCTTCCCAGGGGGCAGGGGATGGCCAGTGACCTGCCCTCTGAGCTGCGGGGTGTAGGCAGCCTGGGCAAGGTGCTGGCTAGGACTTGGCAAGGGGTTATTTTGCCCATAGCAAATGCAAGGTCTACCCTTGGTCCCCATGCGGCTTGCGGGAGGGCTTGTCACAGCCTAGCACCTTCTGCAGTGCAGGGCTGTCCTCTGAGGACCTTATCCTGAAGACAAGGCCACCTTGTCCTGTTGGCAGCCTGCACAGTCCTCTCCTCACCACTGAGCCACACTGCAAGGTGTCTCACTGTGATGCACTCAGACAGACTGCTTGGCCCCAGGGAGGAAAGCTGCCTTTTTCCAAGTTAGGGAAAAAATTACATTAAACCCTTGGGGTTTTTTTACAGTCACTGTTGAGGAGAAAATACAATGTTTTTCAAAGGGAAGAAGTGCTCAGGGAGAAGACAAGAAGTGCTCCTTCTGCATCCACTTCTGGCTACAGAGCCTAGTTTGAACACAAAGCCCAGGCATGTAGGTTGGGTACACTTGCGCCTGCTATGTTTGCCATGTTCTGTACTTATTTCTCTTTTGGCTCCATTACCCACCCTTCATCCTTCTGGGAGTCTAGGCAGCTAACCTTTCACTAATAATCTGAAATTCAAATACAAAGAATTGACTCCTGAACTGCCCTAATATTTGAAAAAGGTTTTAAAATAAACCATGTCCCATTATTGCCCAGGCAGCTGCATGTGTATGTTAGGTGAACTGAAAAAGGTAATATTAACAGAATGAAAAGGTCAGAGTTAGAAAAAAAATCCTTCTAAAACTAAATAGGGCTGCTGTACTGAATTCCCCACAGATACCCAGAGGTTAAGAACTGACAGCATTTGGGCCTTTGGCAGGTCAAGGTGTGCAACTGTAAATGCACCCAGAAATAAAAAAAACAGGCAAGCCTAGAAGTACAGTGGTTGCGGTCAGCCAGATTCAACTTAATGCTGTACCTACTCTGCAGGAAGGCTGGTTGGCTAAGACAGGGCTAAATACCTCCCTGAGGAAGTCCAGACCAGCCCCATGAGTACCATGGGGTCAAGGACCAAGGAGCTCCACACAGGAGTGGGCAATCCATACATGCATCATGCCCAGTAACCCCTCAAATGAAGGAGGCAGATACACACGGAAGGGACCATGCACTGGACAGCCCATATGTATTCATTCAAGAAGAGATATTTCTAGCTGAGTTTAGAAGTACAGCCAGGTGCACAGGCCCATGTGCGCTGTTATCCTGGGGTGGGAGGAAGGGATGAAGAATTGGGGCTGCAGACACCCTTCTGGTGTGCTAGACTGAAACAGTGGCTGACATGCTGAGAACCCATTCTGCATGGGAGTGACACAACTAGGACTGGTGAGGGTCTGGTGTTACACCATAGGCATAGCTGTGGGGTGGAGAGAGGACAGACAGCTCAGGAAGATAGCAGAAGGCACCTCCTGGCCACCAGATAAGGGCCATTGGGGCTGCAGAGGATGTCACAATGGGAAGACAACTTGTGGATCTGAGCTTGAATGAAAAAGCTGCAGCTTGGATAAGAAAGAATTTAAAGCCATCCTGCCCAGATCAGACCAAGGGTTTGTCTAGCACCAAGCCCCGTCTCTGACAAAGCCAAAACCACTGAATGTCCTGCAAGAGGCTCAAGAACAGGGAGTTCCTAAGCTAGAGAAGATGCTTTTGCCTTTAAAGAGCCCTGAGTGGGTCTTTCTTCCATGAGCCTAACTACTTTTTCATTCACATAATCTTTAGGATCTGTAACATTCCATTGCAAAGAGTTCCTCATGTTAACTACATACCTGATGAAGCACATCTGAACCCTCCATCTCATGGGGATGCTGCCACTTTGCATGCAGGGAGCAGTCGTTCCCTCTTCATCATTATGATGGCTTTAGTGACCTCTGCTGTATCTTCCTGGGCTATCCCTTACTCAGGCTGATGAGCCATACCCTGTTTTGACAGGCCCCATGCAGAAGTTATTCCAGTACCTTTCCTTCCCTGTGCCTGTCCCAGATCTGCTCTGTCTTTTGAGGTGCTGGAGGGAAATTTGAGCTGTATAAGCATGCATAAGCTCCAGCAAGGAAATGTCTGCAGAGATTATGGGGCAGTTCAAGACCTACTATCCCTTTTAAACCTTTCAAGAGATTACTAGAAAGAGATTTAAATCGATCTCCCAATTAAAACTGAATAGAGCCAACTGCTCCACTCAGTGTCTGGGAAAACAAACT
Source organism: Galbula dea (assembly GCA_013399015.1). Lineage (NCBI taxonomy): Eukaryota > Metazoa > Chordata > Aves > Piciformes > Galbulidae > Galbula > Galbula dea. Next base: position 830,273 of record VWZX01002921.1, on the reverse strand, counting down.
CCCATGGAGTGGCAGGGGCACAGGCAGTACAGGGGCCAGCACTGCACATGCCTGACCCCGTGACATGACCACCGAGCGATCGCACATTGTGCCTAACAGCTTTCAGATGATGTAGTGGTTTTGCCCAGGCCACTTCCCTGGTTACACTGTGAGTTTGGGTATTTGGCAGAAAGCCACGTCCAAACCATCACAGATGACTCCTTGGTAACATAAGTGTTTTGCCTCTTGGCAGTACCAACAATGATTTAAGTTACTAGTTCAGAACATCCCTTTCAGGTGCAAGACAGTGAAAAGGGAAAATAAACAAAAGTGTTAATAATGGCTGTGAAAATTTAACTTTTATTATCTGTTCACTGTATACAAAACACCATTCTGCATAGTGATAACTCATTTGTTGTACAGTTGACAGCGCACATCAACAAACAAGTGTTCAAGAGGTATACACTGAATGGGAAGGGCAGTGATGGCCAGTGTACATTACACACACAGATCCTGGAATGCCAGCTGTATGTTCTAGGGTGGAGACTCCTCCTACGCACTCAATATGCGAGTAATATAAACGGGATAACAAGCATTTACCAACGAACCAAATTAAGAATGGGGATGTAGAGAGAAAGAAGAACTAATGTGTCCAATACACACTTTCCAGAGTGATTAAGAAGTTTTACAGAGGTGGCTGAGAAGGATCTGTATTTTTTCAAACACTTCAATTTTTCAAACTGTTAAAAGTTAATGATAAATAACGGAATCTCACAAATCTTTAGGGGCAAAATGCTCCACATTTATTTACATATGAAATGTGTTTAATACAGTTGTAATGGACATAGCGTATAGTAACATCTGACAGCAGCAAGACTTTTAAGGAACCAAACAATTACTACTGTGTATCATGCAGCTATCTATATATACACAATTTGTTTTAAAAAAAAGTACAAAATTTTTCTTAGGGATACATACAAGGTATAAAATGCAAAAACAAATCCAAAATATAACTCTCACAGAGAACTAGATATGAAAGGGACAGCAGGGTACCTTTTTGTCCTTGGTGAAAGCGTAACTAGTGATATCAGGTACACGTTTGAAATGGCTGAACTAGCTTCATATGACCCCGTGCTAAAGCTGAAAGCCCCACGTACACTCACGTAGGCTGGTGTGTTAAGCTTCTTGACAGCTGTGGTTGTGTGTGACACTGAGCACCAGAACATTTGGCATTAGCGTACAGAGCTGGGAAATACCAACCCCTGTAGCAAGGGTTAACTATTTTCTGTCAATAACAAGAAATAAAGGAAAATACATAATGCTGTGTACTCACGTCTATATAATGCTTAATAAATTACATGATGAAAAAAACCAATCATCATTATAAACCTATTCTCTAATTACATCGTATTTGTTAAATCCAGAGCAGCCCAGCCCTTTTGTAACAATTTGAGCTTTGAGAACAAGCACCTGATGGCCTAAAAATATCACTTACTGATACAGAGTTGTGCAGTTATACTTTTCAAAAGTACTTTTGTTATCATTCTAGGGGGTCTTCACCTGTTCTGGTGTTGCCACCTAAAACCAGCACTGTGTTTTACACATGCAGTGCTACTTTTTCTTTTTTTCTTTTCTTTTTTTTTTAAATATGTATTTTTAAGAGAAAGTTTAAAAGCTTCCTTAGATATTTAGAAGCACAGGTTCTTAGAATTTAAAATCTCTCCTCAGCTTGCTTCCCCTCCCTGTGCTCTTTCATGTACTGCCTTCTAATGCACCTCCCTTAGATAAAGTTTCTTTCAGAAGCATTAACAAAAAAAAACAAAAACAAAACACAGTTTAAGAGAACCTAAGGAACTGCCCCAGCATTCAGAACTCTGTTTTGAAGGAACTTACTGGAAAAAAAACCCCCAGAAACAGAACAGAAAAACCCAAATTTTCGACTAGATACTACTACAAACACCTAACAAGGAGTATAAAAGTTATTAGTTTAAATATATACAAACTCTTTTGAACTCAAATACTGCTTCAATGGTTTTTGAGGGTATAGACAATGAGGTGAAGGGGACACTTTTATGCAGAATATATTGCAACAGCCTGAACAGTACTGTTAACATACCTTGAACTTTCTGTAGCAAAAATGTCCTTAGTGTTCCAATGTGGAGAGAGGTTTCTGCGTCCCAAACCATCTGATCACTTCTCAGCTGAACTCATTCTTTTGGACTTAATGAAGGCCATGCCATGTGTTCTCATGTGAGTGTTTAAGGCCGCTTCCGTTTCAAAGGTTTTTGCACACACTTTGCACCTTCTGTCTGATGCCATGCTGTCAGAGGATTCATCCTCATGATTGGGTTTATTTTCTTGTTGATTATCCTCCCCAGACCCATTTTGTTTTGATACTGGCTGAGGCTCCTTCAGCTTATGTACAATGAAGAGATGTCTGGAGAGGGACACGTGAGATGTGTAGCAGAGTCCACATTCCCTGCACTGGTATGAAGAGCCATCAGATTTATGCTGAGGAATGTGTTCATGAAACTGGAGCAGATTTTCTGTTGTAAAGCCACAAACAGCACACTTGTGAACTTTAAAAACATTGATCTTTAGCTTCTTCAAGGGCTGAGTGATTGCACCTCGTGGAGGCCTGAACTCCAGTACAGGTTCTTCCAACTTGCGCTTTGGACTAGGAACCTAAAAAAACCAAAGCCACAAATGGGATATTATGTAAGGACAAACACAGTTCTTTTTGTAACTGTTTGTGACCTGCAAACTTTAAAAACTTTCCCTTGGTAGATTTCAGTACAACTTTGATAAACACAATATTTTAAATAACAAATACAAAGATAGGTTGGAAAACTGGGGGTTTTCTTTACCATAAGTTGCACATAAAATCTGTTTCATCAGATCTGACAGAGTGGCAGTACCTAACACACTACAAACTTGAATAAGTATTTGCCAGCATAACTGCATCCAAGTACACATGGCAATGAGACTTCAGTTGTGTGCAGAACCTAGAGTATCAGCCTAGGAACCTTTCAGCTCTATCTTCTGGAACTCATTTTAATCACTTAGTATTATTACATATCTGAAATAAGACTTGACAGATTAACTCCTGATTGTTAGTAACCAAACTAAAATCTTGCTAAAGGATGAACTGACATGCACCATTTTAAAAACTAATTGAACTGAGACATTTTTATCTCCTTGTTATTCTTCTGAAATTAATACTCCTCAAGAATCCTCTGCATGCTATGTAGCTCAGATATGCTCCATGATGTTTATGAGTACAATGTATATAGCTGCCATATTTTCAACACTTAATAAGATAATGTGTTGGGCTGAAAGAGTCATGTAAAGGACAACAGTACATTTGAAAAAAAACCCCAGTTATGTTTCTTTCTCTGCTCTCAGCTTTGGATATTCCATCCCGGGTGAAATTCTTTATCATGTATAGAGCCCCAAACATTTCAAAAGTGCTGTTAAAGTCTGCATGTAGCAAGTCTTTGGACAGCAGTGTCATCATATTGCAGCCAAAACAGACCTAAAATCCTCATCTAGTCCAACTGCCTGACCCCTTCAGGGCTGACCAAAAGTTAAGGCATGTTGTTAAAGGCATTGTCCAGATGGCTCTTAAACTCTGACAGCCATGAGGCATTGACTCCCTCTCAAGCAAGCCTGTTCCAGGGTTTGACCACCCTTTCAGAAAAGAAATGCTTCCGAGTGTCCAGTCTGAACCTGCCCTGGCACAGCTTTGAACCATTCCCAGGTGTCCTGCTCCTGGACCCCAGGGATCTCCCTCTCCATGTTACCTCCCCCCAGGAAGCTGTAGACAGCAGTAAAGGTCACCCCTCAGCCTCCTCCTCTCCAAAGGAGACAAACACAGAGATCAAACAAAACAGAAAGTCTTTCCAAAAGCATGTTCTAGTTCACCCATGACAGAATCTGTTGCAGAAACCTTTGAGACAATTTTTTGGCTCTGCTTCACAGAAGATCAGACTTTAATAGAGATCAAAATACCTGCATCTATTTAAAGATCCTGAATGTATACCCACAAAAAATTAACTCTTGGTGACTGATTGCATCTTCTAAGTGGTTACCTTTGTGTCTTCTTTTACTTCTCTTTCTTCCATATTGGCTGATTCAGTCATTTCTTTCACATCAGGGTCTTTAATGCCATGCATCAGCTGAATGTGTTTCTCCAACATCAGCCGCTTGGTAAAAGTACGTCTTGAATCCGGGCAGTGCCTAGAGAAACAAAAAGCAGAGGCAGGGACTCAAATGTTGTGCTGGACAACAGTCATAGTATTCTAAAGAGCATAAATAGGACTAGTGAATAAACCCAGACCAGAGTACAATCTACTGAAGATAGCAACAATGTTTTTCCCATCAATTGCACAGGTACTTATAAGAAAATTAGCATAATTACAACAAAGAACTAGAGATGTTTGAGCAATTTATATTCAGAGCAAATGAGCAGATCTCTTCAGATAACATCCAAAATGGTACAAAGTGGGAGTCAGAATAAAACCTGGGAGCCTCTGAGTTTGTATTTTGGACCTCTGCAAACATCACCAAACTGTACATCCTGCAGGCGCTTTCTCGAGTTCTCCTTGACTGCAGTTTCATAGGGAAAGCAACCACCTTCAACGCAGGATGAATGCCACCTCCAAAAGACACGTAATTCTCCATTCAAATCCAAAGACTGTATCTCCTCAGAACTAGCAACTCAGTTCCTTCTCAGCTCCCTTTCCAACCCCAAACTAACCAGCAGAACAAAGTTGTCTTTCACAGCCTGTGCTTTGCTCTTCCACGCAGAACCAGCTGCATCACTTCTAACCTTCTCATGCATTTGTGGGCATGCATTTCTCCTAAACTCCCATGGCGTAATATACTGTACAAGTATCTGGAGAAGGGGTGGCCAAACAAGGACTGCAAGGGAGAAATTAAACTGTAATACTTTTTCTGCATCTCCCTTCTAAGGTTTTAAGTTTTAAAATGTGTTTTATCTAACTTTATTTCAGAAAAAAGAAAAAGGGACAGTACAGAGGGCATTCTGAAATGGAAACAGAGAACGACAAGAAGCTTCCTGCTCAAAGGGTATGTAAAAAGCAGGCACTTTCTACTTGTCATACACCAAGAGAAATAGCGTCCAGGCTGGCCAGCTCATGTAGGTTGAAGCAAAAATGGAGGGTACTTAAAAAGCAATCTGATGTGGGAGCTGTGTCAGGCAACCGTGGTGCAGGGAGACAGGAGGTGCTAAAGCTCTTTGTTGGAATGCTGTGCCATGCGTGGCAGCCTCACGTTTCCACACCACCAGGCCTTGTGTTTTCCATAACAAAAAGAGAAGGGACTGGTAAGATTTCAACCACAGGGAATGGCTGCTGCTGGCAGCTTCCTTTTCAGAACCTCAAACTCGGTTTCACAGCATGCAAATACACACAAAACTGTGAATGAAGAGATGCAACAGAAAGGTTGCTTTATAGATCTTACCTGATTGACATGGATTTTTCTATTAAATTATGTATCATCCCTCCACCCACTTAAACACTACTGAGGGTTTTTAGACATTACACACTGTTTCATGTATCAGAAAAATACTACAAATACTGGCTTTTGTAGATTACAAGAGTGGGTTGTGTTTTTGAGAGACTACTGAAAACCAAGTTCGTCACTGGTGATCTATCAGCCATGCAAACTCCCAGCTCAGGAAAGGTTTGGATTTGCTTGCCAGAGCCCCTGAGACACAGCAACCTATGGACACGCACTCTCAAGAGCCTGCTCTTTTTTGTGCATACAGGACAGCCTAAATAGTTTGGCCTTAAATAACTGATTCATTTGAATGAATGGGACACTGGCTTTTATAGACTCAAGACCAGAAATTCAACTAGCAATGTTTTTTGGTTGGTTTATACTCTACTTCTAAATAAATAAAAGTAGAACTTACGAGCACGTGTAAACCTTCCTAATGCCTTTGTGCTTGATACGATTGTGACGACATAAACTATGGGATGAACTGAAAGATTTATCACATTGTCGACACGGATGTTTCTTCATTTGCTTTAACAAGAAAAGAAAAAAAGAGAAAAAAGGAAAAAAATACATTAATTAGAAAAACTCAGTAAATTTCACACGTGTCAAACCTTTTGGTAATAGGAAAGAAAGATCACTCACCAGTGTTTGGTACTGTATCTTCAAGTACACACCACTCCTACAGCAACACTGCAGAAGTCAGAGGACCTGGACCTCTTTCAGAGCAGTGTGGCCAGCACGAGTTACACACACATCTATCACCAGTTGCAAACCAGTGTCACAGACTGTGGATGAAGTGAATTTCTTCCACCGAAGCAGCAAGGAAGATCAGTGGATTATTTCTGGATCAATCAAGGCAGTACAGTGAGAGATTTGCTTTCACTATAGAGTAACCTTTCCCGTTCCATCACCAAACTACGCCTGCAGTTGCTGGCACAGAGAGCTCATCAGTCAAGTACAAGGAGAGCTGATGAGCACGTAATAAGGACCAAAGCAAAACATCATGGACACTGACACACTAGCAGGGCTCAGAAACATCATGAAGAAATGAGAGTTTTCGTCCTATGCCAGCTTGAGGGACATCTGCTTGGGGAATTCTGTGGGGTTTATATTACAGATTGTTAAGTGCAAGGAGAAAGAAAAGGAAGGGAGCTGGGAAGGATGGAGAGGTCTCCATCTACGCCATTCCAGCTGAACGTGGCCACAGAAGCTCTAGTATCTGAAGAAATAACATCTCCCAAACAGCAGACCATACAAGAATGAATGGCATGGTCCTGCCCCTTAAATTCCATCAGCCTTAGAACTCAGTTCAAATGGTATGTCTTATCAAGTGGAGTAGCTGTAGTAAGAAAATGGAAATATTCCAAATCACTTTTCCTGCTTCCTTTCACAAATACCTAGATTGCTTCTATCTGTGATTTTTGCCATTTTGGCATTAACAAGGATATTGAAACAACATTTTAGAAATTAAGTCCAAACACTGAGCAAACAAATCTAACTGAAGACCTTTCCAGACTACTTTTTTGGTTTGCTTTTCAACAATCCAGCCAGGGTCAGGATCCCACACTTATCATTCAGTATAATGATTCCTGCCAGAATCAAGGCATCCTGGGTCTGAAGAAGAAATGGATTTTGATGGAACCTCACAAAGGAAATCCAGATCGTGTGGACCCAAATTTCAAGTATTCCAGTCTGAGGGACGGCTGATGCCTGCTGATCAGGTAAAAGTGAAGCAACAGACAGCCTCATACCATCAGTCAAGTAACTAGAAGGAAAATCATGTTCCTTGGACTGCTTCTTCCTGCTCTAGCAGCAATCAAAGTTTTCCTTCATGTCAATAATATTCTCTTTCCTGCATTTATTGGGAAACTGAAAAAAACAAATCATGTGATTTTATTCTACTATTCCAACTGAGGCCACTGAGCAAAAGACTTGGATTATATCAACACTTGAACTTGGACCCTTTTTCACTCTTCTGGAGAATCCACCCAAGATCTCAATAGCAAAGGTTTTCTTCATAGAACAATGTAATTCACATGGACATTTTAATATGACATGAGTCATCCTCTGGTGCCTAAGAGAAGTTAATAATAATAACTGAAAAAGAGAATTCTAAATACTAATAGGCTCAAGCCACACAGAAATGCTTAAGGAACTGAAAACCATCCATCTTATATTTGTGCTCCAAGTGCTGAACTTTATGTTGAAGTTCATATTCTCCCTAATGACTACACTGCTCAGGAACAGCTTGTCTGAGCTACAAACAAGCCAGGGGAGATCTGTAGAGGTGATGTCACTACTGAAAATTATCATTTACTGCGAAGTTTGGAGTGAGTGGTAGAAGGTTTGTATGCAGGAACAAGTGATGTCTGGAATGGCTTAAGGAGTTAAGAGCTGTTACAGTGAGATGAGAGACCTTTTGCTGTCAAGATCAAATCACACGGAGCGTGGGGCAAGGAAAGAAAAGCACCTCTCAAAGGTCACTCATGCAAATGTGAAGCAGCTGATTAGGAAACAGGATACAGTAATTTCATTTGTGCCAAGTAACAAAATGCTGTTAGAGGTGCAGTACTGTTCAGCCTATACTTCCTTTTTATGTCTAGAGGCCAGTTAAAATAAAAGGAAGTAAACTGTTAAAGGTGACATCCTGACAGAGCGTTCACACAGTGCATACTCACTAATGCATTAATCAACACGTTTTGCAGTATGCTTATGACTGCAATGCTCTGGGAAAAATTAATACAATGAAGTCTGAAGTCACATTAGGGTTTCTCTCAAGACACAGCCCTGCATCATGCTGTACAGACACCAAGCTCAGCCAAGGCAGACCACGTATCTTTGCTGAGGCCACTGCAGAGTCAGATGCATCAAGCACTAAGTGAGAAGAGCAGCAGCAGGACTGTGCTCAGTAGGACCCAGCTCCTCTCAGAGCACCAGGGGCACTACCTGGGGTAACCATCCACGACACCACACTCCTAAACTTGTTGGGAAGATCCTGGATAGAGACACAAACAGGATTTTGGATGCATTAGTATCTGCAATGGCAGCCAAAACCAAAAGAACTAAAAAATTAGTTCTGTAATTAGGTGCAGCATGACTTGTTGTGCAGCATTGTCTTCACAGGAAGAAAGAGGATGTTCAATTAGATGCACAGCAAGTTGGAATTGGCAAAGCAATTCCTGCTTAGAAAACATCTGTCTTTTCAGAGAAACACACAGACAAGTCCCAGGAAGCTCAGCATATGTCCACCTGGCTAAGGGCAGACATACCCGATCCAGTTTCAAGCCAAGAGTTGTACAGACTTGTTAGAATCACCTTTTGTCTGGGCTAATAACATGAATTATTTAAACAAAACCAAAAGCTCAGCACCTTTAAGATGAGGCTGGGAGTAACACCAAGGTGACTACAATTTTTCTCCTATGCTACAGCTGTACGGACATTTCCCAGTAAGGTCTGGAAACTTGAGAATCTGTCCAAAGAAGTTATACGTGGCAGTACCTCTCCTATGAATGCCTCTGAATAATCCTAACTGGGATCAGCTAAGAAGGGTTACAGCTCCAGACTTTCACTCTGATCCTGCAAAAGCAGCAATTAGAAGTTTGAAACTAACGGTCTTAAAATACCTTACATGACAACAGATTTGCAAATAGCTCATGAACTGCTTAAGGTGAAGCTTTTAACAAACATTCTGCACAGATCATTTTCAAGCATTTAACCCACACCTATCATTAAGAAAAACAGACTATAAATTAAGTCCATTATTTATTAGACCTGTATCATACACGTGGTTAACACGCTCATTTTCTGGTCCCTCTACAATAAAATGTATCCATGTAAGTTTAGGTTTTGAAGACAGTCATTCTGAAACCTAACAATTGCTGAAAATCTCAAGAGGTTGGGAAGCAACTTCTCTTCATCACCCACTTCTGAAGGACATGGACTTGCACCTCTATTTGTTTAGGCCAGTTATCTCTGTGTAACAATCCTTTACTGTTTCATAATAAGGGCTGTTCTTGAGGTAACACTGCACACTCAGAGACGGAAAGACACACTTAAATCTACTATTTAAGATAGCATTACCACTGTCTTACCTAACCTTCTTTTACCTGCCTCCTGCCACTCTGCTGTAGATGTGGTCAGACTGGATATCATTTCCCAGTTCACTCTGGAGTGACAGTTTCATAGGAAGGATTTGTTGGTTTGTTTTTAAGAACTGCACCAATGCAAAATGCATCTGGTCTTAAAACTTCCTTCTGTTTGCTGACAGAAGCACTGGTGAGTTTGGACTAACAAGCCAAACAGAGTGGACCAACAGTTTACATGCTGCTGTTGGAGACTGATTTTGACAGAAAGTGAACCTATGATTGTATGAGTGTTACAGGATTAGAAAGAAGTACTCAGTGCACAGGCAGCCACAGGGACTGTGACACGGTTTATGGAGTTTCTTTATAGGCACTACCTATCAGAAGTGTCAGGAATATACCTGCTAGGCTTGAAATGGAAGCTGTTAACAGTTCCTCAGTGACTTCAATGGATGGAAATGCATAAATGGTCCTTTAAAGCCAGTAGAAAAATCAAATGGAGACCACATGATCTCAGCTGATCGTCTACTTTTCATGCCCTCAAGCTGTAAAAGGAGAACTAGGTAACAGAAAATGTAGTTCCGTGAATTGTAATCCTTTGGTTTAGTGTCTTCAGTTCCAAGGGGGATAGGCAGTGTAGCTACAGGACTCTTTACAGCAGGAAGGCTGAAAGCAGGGGTTACTGAAGGCAAGGAGATAACACAGAAATAGTCTCCCGTCAGGCAGGCTTGGGTGCTATTTGCTTGAAGTTGTCATAAGAAAATTAGAGATGACACTCAGTAGTCTGGCATTTTCAGATTTTCCAGAAATAAATGAAATAAAATAATTTGCACAACAGCTTTAGAGATAAGCACTGCAATCTGACAGGACACAGAAACCTCTGGAAGTGTGCCATCATTTATTAGAACACATTGGCATCCTGAAAAATACAGATTTTCACTCAGGATGATTCTTCTCCACTTTGACAAAATACATCAGTTATCCCTTCAGTTCTGCTCTCTTTCTGCAGTGCATCACAGTACATTGGTTAATTCCTTGCTTCCCAGCTGAGGAAAGAATCAGAGCACATTCCCTAGCACATGGCAAAAGACAGGACTGGAGAGCAGACGACTGCTACGTGTCAGCATCGGGCTGGAGCTTGCTACAGCCTGTCCCAAATGCAGCTAAGAAGGGTCCCTCTGAAGATTACTATTGCCTACCTGCTGGTCTTTGTAATTTCATCTAATTGGAAAAGCTATCAGATGCAGCAGGGACATCAAGCTGTCTTACTGCTGACTTAAGAATGCAGCATTCCCATATTTCACTTCCAATCCATTTAAAGTATATTATCTCAAATTCAGTTGCTTTAAATAGAAAATTCCACTTGTTCAACTCAGCTGACTTGGTTGGCTGAACCTAGACGTTTCAGATTAGAGCAATGGCTTGACCTTAGAATGAGCCTACCTTTAACATTAATTGGTGTTTGGCATTCTTTGGACCAGTAAAACAAGAATCCATTCCCTGAGTCTAACAGTTAACGAATTTTCAAGAGAGAGGGGGAACTGAGAAGGCAACAAAGGAAAGAATGAGAACCTGGACCAGATCAGATGACTTGGATGAAATACTGGAACATCTTTCACTCTTTTATCTTGAAGGAATTTTGGCACTGAACAAGCCTACAATTAAGTAGGAGTGTACGGATTTTCTCAGGAGAACTATGTAGAAAATGACAAAAAGTAAGCAGCCAAAGAGACAAAGGTGAAATAGATATAACAACAGAAAAGAGTTAACAATGGAACTTAAAGGAGTTGTTTGCAAAACCATAACTGACTTAAAAAAAAAAAAAAAAAAAAAGAAAAAAAAAGAAAAACAAACCAACCCAAACCCCAAACAAACCTTATATTTAGGTTTAATTAACTTTTTGGTAATTGAATGTTATTCTCTTACCTTTCCATGTTCTTTCCTCATGTGAGAGATATAAACGTCTCTCTGAGTGAAGAGCCTGTCACACTCCCAACATGTCCAGCCAGGATTAGCAACTTTTTTAGGCTCTGCTTTCTTTATGGGGGAAGGAGATTTCTTCTCCAACTTCTCTGTTCCGTTGACAGATTTTGTGTCCTCTTTGTTGTGACTGGCTGAGTTCTGTGTTGTGGGTTTAGTACTAAGAGGCAGATTTATCCCCAGGTTTGGTGGCCCCTCAACACTTTTCAAAGTTCCATGCATAGACTACAATACAAGAGAAAGAAAAAAAGAACAAAACTAACATAGAAGTACACAGTTGTATCAACAAAATGCAAAGACCTTCCAAGTCAAAAGTCTTCATCTACCACTTTGTCATACTATTATCAGACCCTGTCATGGCATAAAGAGAAACTTGCCCACAACACTAACAGACACCATCTGTAGCTGAAGAGAAGCTGTCTTCAGTGACTAGAGATTTTCAGAAGGAAAAACAAAAAAGAGACTGTAGGTTAAATTTAAATTGCTGTTTAGTAGGGAGGAAAAGAGGACTCTTGAGTACTTTATGTTAATTTCTTGCTTAACTTACCTACTGTGTTAGTTGAGCATCCTCATTTCAAACTATGTGACTACAGAGTTCCAGGAAGGCAAGGTTTTCACTGACAAATTTTGACTTGGCACATCGGTAAATAAGACAGCAAAAGGCAACTCTAGAAAGATCAGGCAACTATCTTGTTTAGGTTATATAAAAATTTTATGCTGAGGCTGAGTTAAGCCCTGTCTTACTCCACGCTCTGGTTATGATCACCCTAACTTCGGGCCACGCTGCTTACAGTCCTTAGCAGCCAGGGTATGTAGGGCTTACAGGGCCCCCAAGACCAGGGGACAGCTAAGAGGTGTCTAACAAGCTGTTCTCAAGCACCCTGCAGCTTTTAAGTAGCAATCCTTCCTCACTGGTCTCTCTCTAGACTTTAAGTAAAACAATCAGTAAGGAGGGAAGAACTTTTCCACCTCCTTCTTCCCTAGTTTCTGGAGCCAGTGTGATATGCTGGTGTGAAACCTGAACCTTCCAAGAAGCTGACTAATTTAGGAAAGACTTGGGCTTCAGTCTTGCAGATGCACATTAACACAACAGGAACAAGCCAGCAGGGTTCTGGGCCAACAAAGATGACCACAGCCCAGACTGAACATACTGCTGAATGTTGATCCTCTACCAAGGTCTCTTTCACACCTGAAGGCTTGCCCTTTACAGTGACAGTGTTCTAATCATCTCATCTACTGACCTTTATTATAACTCCCCTGGATGATGCATCCAGCCATCCCAAACAATCAATTATTTTTCCTACAGGTAATCTCAGAAACAAAAAAATCATTCAATACATTCTTCATTCTGAGACTAGAAGAGTACAAATCTGATGCTCCAGTATAATGCTCCAGTAACAAGTCCTTTGGTAAATCCTGCGGCTCCTGGGACTGCCAACTGGCTCTACAGCAAATATCAACCTGACCTGCAGAACATGTTCTTCTACTGAACAACTTTCAAAAGAAAAGCCAGTAACTAACTAAAATGCTGTTAAAAAGCAAAGCACACAGGCCCAACTGCCTGGCTCTAAGAACAAACTGAAGTTGTGCAGTAAAGGAGGAGGCTGCCACTGCACCAGTAAAAGAAGCAGCACGGTCTAGGGGGGGAAGGAGGTTCCTATAGTTTCAGGCAACTAAAGACTGACCTGGAGATTCCATCCCAGTTTAAGTTGTCAGCATGTAAAATGTTAGTGCTCAAGTTTCTAAACCTCTTTTAAGTAGAGCACTTGAAATTTAATTTCTTTTTTGAAAATAAGCAAAAAGCATTAAAGCACTGCATGGAGTCACAGTGATCACAGCACATATCCCCAGCAGAACTGGGAGTGTTACACCTCCAGTCCAGACCTGCACCATCTGTTCTCACTGGCTGTTAGACCCCTTCTTGCAGTGAGCCATTAAAGGAAAATGAGATGTAGGTTTTGCCAACAAGAAACATTCACATCTGCAGAAATGATTCTAGGTTATATTTTGTAGCTTTAAATAACCTCCTGCTGAGCTTCCTTCTGTCCCTTTCTGTTCTGTTTTTATTCAGGTGTTCTCTACCTTGATGGTTTATGTCTAGCCATATCAAATAATTACTTTTTGTGCAGCTGGGCTGAGCTCTTTGTCTAGCACTTGCCCTCTCCCCAAATCCTCTTCTGTTTTTATCTATACTGAAGTCCAATTTCATACTTTTCTGCTGCCGTCCCTACTACTATAGACACATCCTAAATGTAACAGCACCAGCAATTCAGAATAAAAGCACGAATACTGATACTGCATGTGTATGTTCTACTCCTCCCATTTTATTCTCAAAAATGTCTAACTCACTTACAGTAAAATGTGCTAAAAAAACACTGGTTGAAAGTACAAACACTGGCATGGAACACTAAAATGAATAAACAGTGCCCAAACTTTAAGTAACTGAGAGTAACTTTACAATAAGAGTGCTGAGCAACCCTAACTCAGGTACAAATAGCTTCTGGTCCTAACTACAGTCAGATCATGCTCCTCAAGTACTTGTTTTCAGGTTTTAAAGAAGTAGTTACATACAGATATAACAATACTTTTACAGGAATATCTGAGTCCAGAAAAAACAATTACATCAATAAGACACACTGCAATCTATGGAATTTGCCTGTTCAGTTAAAAAAAAAAAAAGCAATACAAGGAGATCAAAGGAAACAGAAAATAGGACTTTGTATTGCTGCAAGAGAGGACCATTTAAGACAAATGGCATAAATGTAAGATGATTCTTACAGCAAATATGAACTAGTTCAAAACCAAAGAAAATATCAACTCCTTATATCGCTGAACATCTTGGGTCAGCCCTTCCCTATCTCCTCCTCAAGTTTAGGTCTGGACTGAAGACCAACTGTTCTGTCAAGACTTGTGATCTTGTTTTCAGCACAACTTCAGAGATTTCTGAGGTTACAAGTGCCATAGTTGAGACTCAAATGCAAATGATGGTTTTGGCAGACAAGAAAGATGTCTATTCTTCCACACAGCTAAGAAATTACAGCCAGGGGACTGTTGATTTTCAAAAACATGATTTGCAAAGGATGGTAGTAAATCTTCTTCAGTGATATGTGCATTTATGACAAAATCCACTTCAAAGTGTGTTCATGTTCATAAGTAAACACACATAAATAACCTCTACATCTATTCAAAAAACACAGATTCCTACCATTGACTTCTGAGCATCAAAGGTTTGCTTTTATAATGTGCTCAGCACTCTCAGCTCCTAAACATTGAAATAATACTTAGAGGACTGTAAATAAGGCTCAATACTTACTAGGATTGGACTAACTTATTTCAATACACCCATTTTTCTTTGGATAAAATGACCTCCTGAGTGCAATGCACTGAGATATTCCTAGGATACCAAAACCAACATTCCTACAGAAAAAGTGAGTTAGTGATTACATCACAGGTATGCTGAGGACCACACAAAATATAACATTTTAACATTTGAGACCATTATTCACAGACAACTCTCCTGGAATTATGAACATCTATATCTTTCAGCAGTCTTCTTGTTATTCTGTGCCTTTTTTACAGTGTTTTCTCATAGCATATATTGCATGACAAATGGTATCTATGAACAAAACAAGAGAAGATGCCTACACACCTTGATATGATCCATCATAAGCTGTTTCTGTGCATACAGAAGAGAACAGTCTGGACACTTGAAAACAGACACCTTCTGGTTTTCAATGTGCTGATCAA
The DNA here is from genome assembly GCA_013399015.1 of Galbula dea. Taxonomy (NCBI): domain Eukaryota; kingdom Metazoa; phylum Chordata; class Aves; order Piciformes; family Galbulidae; genus Galbula; species Galbula dea. The sequence goes on along the minus strand of VWZX01002921.1, from coordinate 814,962 downwards.
AGTGGCGATAGAGCAAAGGTTGTAGAGTAAACACAGTGTCACACATAGAGCATTTATATATTATTCTAAAAACAGAAGTACAATAAACAATGTCAGTCATGTTGATGATCTATTTGCAAGAATCATGACGTTAATTTTTTTCTCAGCAGAGATAAGATCTGACATGTTTAAGCAATCATTTCACACTGCCTGAAAAAAATTTAAACTAATTCAAAACATCCTCCAATTTCAAAATATGGGAGCAGTATGAAAAACAGAAAAATGGAAAAAGATCATTAAAAATTGCAAACAAGAAGCCAGAAAACAGCAGCATATGCCAGTTACAAATATAACACCAACATCTGCTTAGGATACTCTGAAAGTTTAATGTTTTCGGTTTCTGAACTCACATTACAACTAGAGGATAATCTATCTGTTTCAGGTTGCAAAGGCAATGTGTTTTAAGGAAGTTATTGATTCGATCACAATTGGCAATATCCTTCACAATAAATTTCTTTTTAGCAAGTATATACAGTTTTGAGCCTCCTGAATGCCAAGCCTAGACTCTGTTAATGCTCTGAAGCTGACACTTTACAGCATGGTAAAGTTTCATGCAAAGGATCAAGTAAATAATTACCTAGAATGAAATTTAAACTATACTTTGCTTGTTGCTTTTGCTTATCTTAAGTTTGATTGTATTAGGAATGACTTCCTCAGCAACTGAAACTGAGTGACAAGATTAGCCATTCAAATTGCAATGTTTCAATGAAGCTGTTTATAAATAGTAAATAACTCTACTCTTTCAGAAACATTTTAACTTTTTTAACTTGGAAATTGAATGAACAGAAACAACAGGTGAAAGAAAAGTAACAAAGAAATTTGCCATAGATCATCAGATGAGAGAGAAATCCAATCCCTTAGCCACCAGTCATGGTAGTACTTCAGAAAGAGTTCAGCTAAAATAAAAGAAATCCAGCAGCAGGTTCTGAGTGCAAAAGCAGACTTCCCAGTCCTATCAACTGGAGGTTGACCTGCCTCCAAAAGAATGACTTCCCACCAAAAAACCCCTGAACCAACAAACCCTGCTTGCTAGAACACTGAATCATCTCGTTATCTGCATCAGCGTTCCAAGCCCTTTCTCTATCTCTCTCGAAGCAATTGTCATCAATCGTACACTGTCCACGAGCAATAAAGATCACTTTGCACTGTGTTTTGAGATGACAGGAACAGGGACATTGCTTCAATGTCCAAGCCATTCCCTGAGTTCACATATTTGAAATAATGAAAAGTGGCAGACTTAGTCCTATTAAGTGTGAAAATCATTATTTTTGTGGTATAGCAAGTGGTCCCGGTTTCTCACATATGCAAAGATAGTTTTTGTATTTACACAGCATTGTCTGGTGACCTGCATACTATCATACTGCTTTCTGTGTGAACCCTCAGCATGGGAGGACATCCTCTGCCCAGGCACAGCAGAACACATCTGCCACTTCACCTCATGAGCGTGGAGTACTTAGAAAGGGGAGCGCTCTGCCTCTGCCCCCCGCCATCACTGTCCATAAAATCTTCTAAAACATTATTCAAAACAAGTTTTTAGTTGGTCATATTATTACTGATCTATGCCCCTTCAGGATCCCACTTTCTTGGATAATTCCCATATGAAAGGTGTTTAAAGAGCTTGCCAGAAACGGGAGATGCTTCTTGATAATAACTGGTAAGAAGGAAATCCCAGGTTCCTAAAATGCAGTTTCACCCCATGTACCTCACATCATTATAAACCCATCCCTCTTACTAGTAGCTTTAACGGAGATCCTATGAGACAACTTCTGCAGACAACAGTCACTGGATCACCACCCCAGCACGTCAGCTGAGCACAGGCAGAAACAGAAAGAAGGGGAACCCTCTCCAGCCACAGTGCTGTCACAGACATGCTTTGTGGGATGCAGGCTTTAAGGATTCACTATAGAAAGGAACATATCCCTTGGCCACAGCACACAGAGTTACCGAGCTTCTAAGCATACTCCACCTTCTTGACCCCATCACAGTAGAGCAGCTAGACAATTTAAAGCAGTGATTTTACTGTCAGCCCTCTACATCCAAAAAAAAAACCCCAAGAGTTTCCTCAGGAAAGTACTTGCTACAGTTCTGTAGTGAATCTGCTTGAAACATCACAAGCTAGACAGCTGGTACTAACCACACACAGACCCTAACCCTGGGCACATTTTTCTTCTCTCTCTTATGTTTTGCCTCTGGTAACAACCTTACATCTCCATCAGCAACTTTGTCTATAAGTCAGAAAGCATCAAGCCTGATTACTAAGCAGGCAAACAAGCTGAGACAAGAGACTGCATCAGAACCTTGTCCCTGAGTGCACGGATATTCATGTCTTCTGATTCATGTCTTCCCATATAGTATTTAAATACATTGATAAGGTCCTCCTGAGCCTTAGCCTTTCCAGGCTGAAGAGTTTCAGCTCCCTTAGCCTCTCTTCATTGGAGTGATGCTCCAGCCCCTTATTCATCTTAGTGTCTCTTTGCTTGACTTGCTCCAGCACAATAGTACAGTATAGATTCATAATCTGGCCCCAGCATAATAGTACAGTATAGATCCATAATCTGGCTTGATAAACAAGAAATACTCCAATATCCAAAATGAGATTAATCATGAAAGTATCTTAGTGCTGTTCCTATGAAGTTACAATGTTTACTGAAAAAAACAAAGATCACATATGAGCTTTGGTTTCCCCTAAGAACCAAGTAACATTTTAGGTATGCTCCAGGATAGAGCTTCACATTTGAAAGGCAAGACAAGCATCCATTTCCTTATATTAAAATAATCTCATTTCATCCCACTGAGAATCGCTGCACATAAACTTCATTTTTCATACACCAAATAGTTTACTCCATCTGTTCTGAAACAACCATCTGAAATGTCATTGTACATCACACAATTCCAGTGAATACAGGAGGCATACAGCAATTTACCCAGGAAGCCCCATTCCTGTAAACAGAAAAGTGCTCTTGTCAGCTGGACTCAGCACTGGTCAAGCCAAACCTGGAACCCTGTCTCCACTTCTGGTCCCCACAAGACAAGACAGACATGGACAAACTGGAGATGGTCCAAAGGAGGGCCACCAAGAAGATGAAGGGGCTGGAGAATCTGCCTTATAAGGAAAGACTGAAAGAGCTGGGGGCCTCTTCTCCCTGGAGAAGGCTCAGAGAAAACTCATCACAGTGCTTCAGTACTTAAAGTATGACTACAAAGAGGAAAGAAGGTCTCTTTTCACAAGGAGCAACATGGAGAAGACAAGGGGCAACAGGTACAAGCTGCACCAGGAGAGGCTTCATCTGCCACAAGACAGAAGTTTTGTACAGAGAACAATCATTGACAGGAACAACCTCTGCAGGGACATCATGGAATCCCCGTCACTAGAGGCTTTCGAGATGTGGCTGGACAGGGTGCCAGATAATCTCAGCTCAGCTCCCTTTCCTATGAAAGGCTGGACCTAGTCATCCCTTCCCACTTGGGCTGTTCTGTAATTTTAACACAAAACATTACAGCAGCTAAACCAGAATTTGAGCAATGTCACAAAACATTTGATGTCAGCTTGACCAAGGTGTGTGAGAAATAGCCTCAGAAACCAACTAATTTAAACAGCAAAACCATTTCCTTCTAAAATTGCTTCTAAGTAGCAGAAATAAGTGTGGTTAACTGGAGGAAAACCACAGGTCTCGATGGCTTGAGATAGATCTTGTAAGTGGTGAAGCAGCAGCCAACAAGAACTCCAAACACCGGGAAGGCTGGGAAAATCCTACCAGTCACTCTGCATGCATTTCAGACAGCACCTGGATTAAAACTGGCAAATTTAAAGAACACCACTTCTTAGGAGGAGCACTCAACTGTGGGTTCTATGATTTATTACAATATAGCAGTACTTCATAAAATGTAATTTAGTCTTTTTATAATCAAAATAAATAGAACACAATTATAAGGACATCTATATGAAAATAAAGCTAATGCAGAATACTTGATTTATGAAGTTGATCAGAAACAGTTCAGCAGATCCCAGCACAATCCAAGAAATCTTAGCATTTTTCATATGTGAAATACCTTACACAAATGGTGATCCTAAGTCTTTCATTTTTCTCTACTGAAAACTACAGGAATCTGAAATAAGTTACAGATTAAATGTTGGTATTTCAAAGCCTCTCTCTGAAGATACCATCCTGAATGAAAACAAGGTACCATTTGCACTGGGTGGAAGTGTCTTAACTCTGTATCGGACACAGTCTGTTTGTTGTCATTTTGCTTTAATGTAGGTTTAAACACCCTAAAGAATAAAAGTTCTGTTAATATGTTAGAAGAAACAGTGACAAAGCAAATTCTTCTGAAATCTGGCTATTGTATTACGTTGGCACCTTCTATTTCTCATCTGCTTTGTATTTTCTTCAGTCTGCAAGTGGTTAAAATGTACTAGTATGCTCTCCACGCTCCAGAGAAACAACCTGGAGTTAAACACTTGGAACATTTGCCCTCAGGACTGCACTTGTACCAACAGAGAAGAAAGAAGACAGAAGAAAAAGGTCTGCCATGAGAAGGCATAAAGCTAAAACCGATGAGATTTGAAGCCTGATTTTCACATGCATTGGCACCCACAGCTCCCACTGGCTTTAGTGGAGGCCTTGGATGTGCAACATATTTAAAACAACGACTCTGAAGCCGAGTTCCTAATTGTGACCTGTGTTACCATCTTCAGTAAACCACCACGTTTATGCATAACTTACCTAGCTACAGAATGGAGTCAGTTGTGCTTTGATCCAGAAAAAAAGAGATTCTGTACTGGAAAAAAGCCTATAGATACAGCTCCATAAATGCAGCTGCTTTGAAGGACCTACAGCTTGCATGAGGAAAAACCTAGTAGACTGAAAGAGGAGAATAGATCCTGCAGGAGAAGCATCACCCAACAGACGGGCACTTGCCTGCCCTAAAGAAATGGCTGCAGACCAGGAGAATTGCCCAAGGACTGCCCAGAGACAACTACCACTTCTAAAACCACCTCTCTCTAGTACACACCCTGAACCCTGTGAACTGACAGCACTGAAAGAACTGCTTTCCAAATATACCCAGCAGACCATCTATGAGCATGAAAGAGGGAATAAAGTAATAAAATCAAATCACTTTTTCCCACCTTTTCAACCAGACGTTATGAAAATCACTGTACGAGCCCTGATGGATCTTAGCAGCTCTTTTTGGAATCCCATTATCTTAATTCACAGTAGAAAAGCAGATTGAAAAATAAGAAGGAGCAACACCCTAGATGCCCGACTCATTTTTGGGCTGACTGCGTTACCCTCTCATAGCACGTAGTGTCTAAAGAACTGCCATCGCTCCATTAATGGAAATTTAACCACTGCCAAAAAACCTGACCGCTAAAAACTCATGAAAACATTACAGGAGCTCCAGAGGTCATCACCAACAGGATGACCAACTAACTGTTGGTTGTACAGTAGGTGACTTTTAAGATTATCAGCACAGGACAGAATGCGATTTCACAAGTTATTAAAATGCAGTCAAGTGCAATAGAAGATGAATTTTGCTTACTTTGGTTCGCCTATCTTGATACCCGGGTGTTGTGTGTAGGCATGGGAGTGTGTGCTGGGAGCAGATTTAAATGCCATGGGACAGATAGGACACTTGTAAAAGACTTCACAGTGACAACCTTGGATATGAGACTTGAGTGCCGCCACATCAGAGTATACAACATTGCAATGCACGCAGCTGCAAAAAGAGTGGAAAAGAGTCAGTTCAGCCTAGCCCAAAGCAGTACTGAATGAAACGGAATCAACACTGATTTTCAAGCAAGTGAGAGAGATAAACATATATACACAACGGGATAGAAGTATGTTATTCTGTCAATTTAAACAACCCAGTAAGAATCAACATCAACAGAGATTTACATATCAGAAAGTAAGAAAAAAAGGAATTTTCCACATTTGATTTGACAATCTAGGAGATATGAAGTCAGAACATGTCTTTGTGGCGTTACAACAAAAGAGGGAGAAGGGTCAACAGAGGAATAGTTTATTGATTGTAAAAGGAATGTTTAAATCCTCTGCACATCTGTAAGAGATTTTGCAAAGTGTGCTTTTATCACATGCAGTGGATGGTACAAGCTATGCCAGAGCAATTTAGAACCTACCACCAAAATGGAAAAGGAGTCAGAAAAACATTTTCACTTTTCCTCTTGTTTAGATTTAATGATGACACACAGATTTTCTGTACACGTAATCAAATCAGCACGTGGATTTAGAAACTAAAAAAGAGTAATTTCAGCTCAGGACAACTAAACCAAATCTCTACAATCAGATCAGTCTATCAGATTGGAATACTGAAAATATTTTTCAAAAACATACTTCTGCTGTGCCGAAACTTTGTGACCTTTCCGCATCTATTCTAAAATGAAATGATTAAAAAACACTGAATTAATATTAGAACAAAAGAATTTTTAAACACAATGGTCCCTTTTAGAGCCATACATCTCCAGGACTAAACAACTACCAAGTTAAGACCAAGAACACCCAAAAATAAGCAGTTACAAAAGAATCTGTCAAACTAACAAATTTCATACTGATCACTGCGTTGCAATTTAAATACAGAAGGCCTCTACCATTCCCAAAGTTTAATTTTGGCATCTATCATGGCAGTAATTGTGGTCTTATAAATGTCAAGTTGGTTTCTGACGCTGTCTTTATGCCCTGATGATAGCCATAAAGCAGAAATACTGTTATCCACTGCATTCAAGAATCCCCTTTTCCTTCTAAAATCTATCACCTTTGAATTGTACGAACTCTCATCCTTTCTCTTTCCAGCACTTAAGTTTACCTTCTTAATACTATAAATCGAGTTTCTATCTATCTAGTCTCCCCTTACCAATGCATTTTATAAAGTAAATGATCCTTGTCTTCTCTGAGTCTGTAAGGATCTTCTCATTTGTACAGGGATGAACATTTCTTCATAGCAACACAAAGCATGATCCTCCTGTTAACAGGTCTACTTCTAAGGTGTGACCTCGAGAGTGGGGTCACATTTCTCTCCTCCCCATCCCATCCTGTCTGGACTTTATTCTCTAATGTTGTAACATCACAAAGGATTCTCAGCATCCACCATTTTTATATCAAAGCAGTTCTTAACGACCAGCCTTCCTTTCTTGGACAGCTGTAACAGCTCTCTTATTTTCAACATGGGGGGATGCAGTCAAAATCAGGGTTGGAATTTTCAGCTGACGTAGTTCAGATTACTAGCCTAGAACGCTGAAATCAAACCAAGCTCCCTCATGGAGGTCCTCTGGAAAGGTAAGACAGGTTATGCTGTTCCTGTAGCAAATGCACCATGGAGATGCATAATGTATAAGCAAATGCATAAGGAGATGCTGAGGTGGCTAAGAAGGAAGACACTAACTTTCCCAGTCACTGCTTTTCTGTGCCTAGGCATTTTTGGTTTAGTCTCACCATATACCATACATTCTGACTTAGTGGGATGCGAGATGTTTATGATACATCTTGAGAAGTTTAGTAACTTCACTTTTTGATTCAGTGTGAAGGATTTTTGACTCTTCTGGTGCTACTGCTGCAGGCCAGGAGTTCCTGAAGATGATTCCACGTACAAACCCAAGAGACACAGACGAGAGGGAAGGGGAGTAACGTGGAGGTAGCAGATGTAAGAAACATATGATGGGACAGACTACTGTTTGGGAGAAAAGAATAAAAGAGAACCACCCAAAGAAATGCAAAGAGCTGAGAGTTGTGTCAGGCCACGTATTCACTCTGGAAACAGAATTGCCAGAGAAGCTGGCTTGATGCCATAAAAATGTTTTCTTCCCTTAGTGGCAAATTTCACAGCCATCCTAGTTCATGAACTTGTGGCACCTTAAGGGGGAAGAAGTTGCCTACTGGTAAGATTTTAATTCACCCTTCTCCAGCCCGACAGGATGAAGTGGAAATGTTTTAGGAGTGCTGAGCAAAGGCTGGCTGCACAGGTTGCTCTTCTGATCTCTTGCTGTGCTGCCTGCCATCCAGTGCTAGTAAAGTTCTAAGAGAAAGCAATTTTTCAAGCCTTTCAAAACTTAGCATTTCCATGAAATGCCTACAATCTCCGTGTTCTCAGTGAGCTGCCATTAGCAGGACACATAAGAGTAAACAGGAAACTGAAGAGTAGCACACAATAACCAGAAGACCAGGCTGTTTGAATGAGAAAGGTAATTTTCCAGCAATGTAAAGCTGAGGAATTTTGACTCCCCTCAGAAAAGAGAGCAACCAGAGAGGTGCAGGATGGCCATCAGCATCTCACCAATAAATTCTGGCAATAAATATGAAAATTACTGTTCTACCAGAGAGAACAATCTAAAATTCAGTGTTTTGAAATAACTCAGAAGGGTTTTTTGAAGAACCTGAAATGAAGAAAATACATCTGAATACTCTAGACTTTATGAAGTGTGAAGCCCTGAATCTGACATTTTATGACTGGATGAGATTAGCTGATATTCTTAGTAACATACAAAAGCAGATGCCAAAACAAAGCAGAATCCTAATGTGGTATTTATTCCAAAACTTGTAATACTAATAGCACTGTTGTCATGACAACTTTAAACCCCTGAAGCTGTATTCTACAAACAATGCTTATGAAAATGGAAAATTACTTTTAAAAGCATAAATTATACATAAATTGACAACAAAAGTAATCATTATACTGACCGAAAACCAACTCTTCGGGTATAATGCAGGCAGTTCTTAGTGACATGAGTCTGGAAGTGGACAGATCTGCAGATTGCTCCACATTCAGGACACGTGTATGGAGATTTATGCTGATGAATTCTCTGGTGTGATGCAAAACTGCACTGGTTAGGAAGCAGCATCTGGCAGATATTGCATGTCTTCTAAACGATAAACCAAAATACATGAAACAAAAGGTTTGGTTGAGCTATACATAATGTTTCGTGTCAAACACTGTAATACATCAAAGAAAAGGTTAAATGTTATGACTGTGATGTGAACCAAAAGAAGTAGCCAAGTACTGAATGCAGGCCCTACTAATAAACCTTGTTGGACAGAGCTGGCAGCTACTGGCAAACAGACACAGTGGCATTCTGGGCTGTTCTGACATAACAAAGCTCTTTCATACACCACTGACCGTGGCAGATGCATGCTGCTTTATATACATTTTACTTAGGTGCCTCACAAGATTACCCCAGTAGTGCAAGGGGCCTAAATACAACCTGCGAATTTAACCTTATGGTTTTCATTCATTGCACTGCATAAAGTAAAAACACAAAATCCAAACCCATGAAATATACTATCTTCACTTTCCTTCATCCTTTCTCCTGATGATTTGTTATGGTACTATCCCTAACACCAATAACAAAAAAAGGAATATTGTCCAGCAGAAAGTGCACAAATAATGTCAAAATACATTTCTCAGGCTAGAATAAATCTGCATTCTGTCAACATACTGCACAATCTTCAACTACATGTTGACTGCAAGCCAAATCAGAAACACCAAAATTCTTTGGGTGCTTTGTGCCACTTTTGGGATGAAATGCAAATGACATAACCCAGCTGTAAACAGGCTTCACTTCTGCTCACAGTAGCTTTCCATCACTGGGGAGCACAAAGAGCCAAACTTGTAAAAGCACTCCAGAAAATGTTTAATTTACAATAATACATCTCTAAAATCTATCTAATACATCTCTAAATCTCTATCTTGATCAGATAGTTGACATCCTGTATGGAGCTATGCTTCTGTTTAACTTTGATCATGGAAGCTGCTTCACTGACTTCAACAGAAACACTCATGGTCTCAAAGTCAAACACAAATACAAGTCTTGGCAGCACAGGACTTTAACCCAACTTCATTTCTTAAGACTTTTTAAGGCTCTTCACATTATTATTTCTTCTGACTTGAGACTACTGAATGTCATCAGTGACTAAGGGAGATTTAAAAACAAAACCAAGACTCCTTCATCACATCGGAATGTTTTTAACGTGACATTTGTGTGGTTTTAGAAATGTTATCTGTAAGAGTCTTGCAGATGTAGTGATGTACATTTTGCAATAATATAGAACAAAACAAGAACTCCAGAGCTACATTATAAACCATTTACTAACCTATGTACGAAGAAATCCTGAAATAAATGGTAAGAAATAATCCCTTTCCTCATGGCAAAGCAGTTTCTTACTAAAAAGCAGGTACTTCACAAAAAGTCACCTCCTTCTTCTAATTGAGCAACTCTCCTTTGAATCTCTCTTAAAAAACCAGTAAGATCCAGATCTTATTATTACAGAATATCAGAATTAAAGCTACCATTGTAAAGGAAACGGTACAATGTTACAAATAGCTTTCATAGGAGTCTGACTTACTGGTATTAGCAAATACGCCAGTAAAAAAAAAAACCACATTCCCATTTGATCAACAGGAGACAGACACTAACTACAAAGATGGAAGGAAAAAAGCAGTCAGTACAAAAAAAAAAAAAACCAGCTTTTGTTTTTCTAATAGAACACTGTTTAATAATCAAGGCCTAAAGTAACTTATTAACTGCCTTAGCACTTTTACAGTATTACTGATGTTCTAAGAACAAGTATACTTTTGCGTGACAACCTGTACAGTCCACTTTTATTCTTTTTCCAAAATAGCTTAGTCTAAATGTTGTTTGGGGTTTTTTTTAAGGGTATGTGCAAGTACTTTGATTATTTTTCTAAAAGCCATAGTTTTAAGTAGAAAGGTTAACAAGAAGCATCTTGTGGTCATACATACAGAAGTAAGAAGTGTATCCTTATATGGTTCACTTTTAATGCTTACTTTGTGAACACAGAGGCCTGATATGTTTGAACACAGTCACCATCCAAACAGTTTCACACATCCTGTCAACAGCAAAATGGCAAAATGCAGACCATTAAAATAAAAGTTAAGCAAAGAAAAATCTACCATTGCTCAAATTCCAGTTCAGCATTAGCACTACTGCCAGCCTGAGAGATTAGTAGGTGCCATGGATACATTCACTAGACCGGTGGAGGGCTCTGCCTGAGGTCAGCTCTTTGCAGGGATTCTGAACTATCACCCTGCGACACGGTGAGTCTGAAAATCTGCTTGGACACACATAGATGCAAATTGACCTTGAAATGCCAAATATTTGTCCTCAACTGACAGAGCAGCAGTGGCCAGAATCACGACTCATGACCTCTGAACTGAACAGGACTGCTTTGGGATGTTACTGGGTCTTCAGCTCAGGCATAAAGGCAAAATCCTGACTAACTGTAATTCTGCTTGAAACACGTGCCTGCCACATTTACTTGGCTTCAGTACCACTCCTAAAATCTATCTTTTGCCATTCAGCTATTAATAAGCAGCAATATAATACTGCAGGATCTGGAGTGTTATTATTAAACAGACCTCCTTACTCCAGTAACAGAAACACATGGCAGGTTTTGTAGCCTTTCCAAAGCCTCTTGCTTGCAGCACTACAAAAGGGAAGTGGGACGCTGCATCAGAGCAGAGCCACACAACAACCCAACCCCAGCTGAGCCTATCTCCCTGACTTTGCAGCAGGCAGCCTGCAAGATTCACCTGTAATGCCAGTGACTCAGACTGACACAAAAGGCCAATAATGCTACTTGTTAAGGCCACTGGTTTGCTATTTTGATGAGGACAGTAAAATGTTTATTTGTAACTCATTATAGTAGAAGAATCTACTGTGAAATTCTGAAATTGGGCATGTTTGCTTACCATTTTATTTTGGGCTTAAGGTGGCATTAACTTCCAGCTCTCTCATTCCAACCCATACCAAAATAAAACAGTTTGTGAAAATCATCACCTGCCTGCATTTAAAGTCAAAGTTTCAGAACAAAAAAAAAAACAAACAAAAAAACAACAAGGTTAGAGGAAAAAGTGGTGGAGGTGGAAAATAAAGATACACAGGAACGATGAGCATGAAGGGAGATGAGCTATGGAGTTTCTATGGGAGCTACACACTTACATCTGTAAATAAAATGAAAATTAACAATAATCAGGCCAGGTTTGCTACTTCTCTCCACCCCCCCAAAGCAGATGAGGGTCTCATTCAGCCAGGAAACCTGCTAGTGAGTGGACCCACTCCCTTTAACAGGAATATTAATGGAAGTAAAATATTACAGAAAGGTAACAACTTTTTAGGGAACATCTTTTAATTGGTAGGGCTGTTTTACTCTTCTTTATTCTGAAAGAAACACTGTACCTTAATAACACCAGTTTAAGAAAAAAAAGAAGTAACAGCTGCTTACTGCTCAGAGTCATGGGAAACAAATCAGTACATATTTCCATTTCAAGAACAATTAGGTGGGCACTAGAAAGAATACTAAGCTGCAAATAATAACTTTCATCCTATTATTTGTTTGCAAAATCCAAATGTTTGTTTTTATTCTTTCTTCTTTCTTTCCCAAGTTAAAGTATCAATTTAATCCAACTTTCCCGTCTTCTGCCCCCTATAATTGTGGCAGTTTTAAACCCAAAAGCCAGTGCCTAGCACTAAGAAGGAAACCACAAGTCAGACTATTTTTTGTCCAGGCTTTTCAAGGGGTAATATATAATAAAAAGTACTAAACTATTTCTTAGCAAATGCCTATTCAGAGTCTTCCTTAAGCAAACCCTCTTCTTGCAGCAGTGGCTGGCACAAAAAAAAATGGGCAAAAAGAATAACTCACCAAGAAAGCAGGATCTACTGCTCTCGCTAAAGCAACTGTTGAGTTAAGCAGTTTCCATGCTGGGCATTTCAGTAGGGCTACAACACTATGTAACAAAATACAATGGCAAAAAAACCAAACCCAAAACAAAACCACAGCACCGAACTGAAAATTGCTGCTTGATATATGAAGAGGACTAGGAAAAACATTTAACTAATTTTTAAGAGGATATTTCAGCAAAGAACATTTAAAACTCTTGTTAAGAGTGTTTTTTTTTAAAATAGAACAACATGAAAATAGCTTTTTTTTCCTCCAGTGGTTTGCAGTGACAAGGGGTTTTTTTCTTGTTTTAAACCTGGAAGCCCACAGCCTAGTAAGCAGGGACTAAGGCCTTGTTCATACAACCACTCCTGAAAGACAGCAACCTTCCCACAGGAGACACAAACACATTGATAGGAAGTAGGCAATGCTGGCTGCTTTCTGCACCTTCATGAGCTTTCCACCCTGCACAGAACTATTTGTGTACCCATACTTCTCTTTCCACCTAACCACAGCTGCATTTTGACATTCTGTCAAGATTTAAATTGCTTTCCTTTCCTGCAGTTAATGGCCAGGGCAAGCAGGTGCCTAACAGGACATGCATAGTGAGCAAATTCTGCAGCAACAGGGCACAAGCACACGCAGAGGTGGCAGGAAAAGGCAAAAGTGTGTTCCTACACATCTGTTTAGCTTACCTGTCCATACAAAAAAAAGACCCCCACAGAAAGTGAGTACATCACTTCCTTACCTTTGCTCTATTTTTCTCCATTTTATCCTTACCTCATCCTCCCAACCTATTCTCTGTGTATCTGTCTGTCTGTTATCCACTGGCTTCACTTCGGTGCCTTCTTAATTGCTTGATTTTATAGTATCAAGAACAACAGGGTTTTCACAAGGACTACTGGATCTCATCATACCAAATTACACCTAATGGACCTACTATGGAAGAGAAGATAAAGCTAACACAAATAAGCACCAGCAAAGCAGTTAGCTAAAAAAAACCAATTACTGCGTATTAGGTAACTCAAGAGCTGGTGCAGCATACACTCATGGTCAGCCATTAGAAAGCGTTCAAAACTGCAGCAAGATCTCTGGATGGATTGCATTCTGCAAATTTCTTTCTGAAAAGAAAAGCTTAAATAAACTTGCTTTAAGTAGTAGACATATCTGTAGTATCTGACAGACAGAAATCCACTCACATGGCATTTCACTGTGAATCCAGTACGAGCTGAGGCAGAGCCTCATAAGCCATACAGTCAAGATTACTTCCACATTCAAATCCTTCTACATTACTATCTGTAGTGGTGGGCACAGCGTAACTGCTTCACAGACACAAACAAGTCTTAGGTTTAGTAAATGGATGCTGACAGGAATCTGTCTGCACTTCTGCAACGTGGATTTTTTCCTAACTGCAGCACTTAAAAACCATTATCTTGTAGGTTGCTGTGGGATTCTGAGGAATGTTCCTGGGGCATTCCTGCCTTGATCAGTCCCATTATGTTTGCAGGTTTTCAGCTTCCCACATAGCAAGAAGCTGCAACACCAGGCTCAACTGAATGCTTTGAAACACACCAGAATCCCTTTTAATTGGCACGCCCCAACAGAAACCCAACTCCATGATTTAATTAATGATCTTTACTCCTACAGGGTGATAAAATACATCGCACACTGATTAACATTAACTTTTATTGAATGACCTGCTGCTTTCAGGTTAGGCCACATACATGAGTAAAGAATTTTAAAATGGTTCGTAAGTTTAACTCAGTAGCAACGGTAAGAGGAAAGGGAAACCGACATGAATAAACAAATGGTCACACAGCAAGATGCTTGTGAGCACCACTTTTCACTGCTGTTTTTAGAAAAACCTGAAGCAAACAGCATGTGAATCCTTTCTGTGGGACCAGTGTGCCATTGATCCACTGCCTAGAGTCCCTGTAGCTGAGAGGGATGCCTAGCTCACTTGGAGTGCTCTATGAAAATAGTAACAACTGCACAAATCGAGAACAAATCACTGAAAACTAGCATTCAGATTGAACAGGGGGGCTGTTAATGAGGGTGCCAATTAAGTGGATTCCACAGGATACTCAAAATTCCAAAGCACAGAAAGAATCATTAAAAACTCTTAGTAAAGATTTCAGTATTATAATATTCAGCTGTAAGAAAGCCAGTGCTAAATTTTACCAAAAATAGAGGGTCAATTTCAGACTTCAGGGCTTAAAATAATCCAATCCTAAGAAAACTTATCTTTCTAAATGTTAACATTCACTCTGTAAGTGCTTGCAAGACTTTTTGTGGGTTTGGTTTATACTTTTAATCACGGAAGTTCAGATAATTAACAGCTAAATGAAAGTAAAAACATATCCAAAGTCCCCTAGGCTTATAGGTGAAACATTGGAATGTAAACATATGATACTCTACTTGTCCACTTGTGTCTGCAGCCTGCTGGAAATGAGTTGCAAGAGATGTCTCATCTTGGAAAACTTCATTGCACTCCAGACACTTTAGACTATGCCTACAGAGTTTCGAGGGATCTTCGTCCAGTGGCATAGCTGGAACGACAGGTGTACTTGCCGGGGCTGATATGACTGTCCCAGTTATGCCAGACTGGATCTTTGTTACAGTATGTGTGCCAGCTCCCGCAGGGCTTTGAAGCATAGATGGAGCAGTATTGCTTGAAGGAGATGCTATCATTTGATCTGCTGGGACTGGTTTTAAAATCAGGTGTGAACACTGCATTACAACTCCTTTTTCCTTGTGCCCACGAGCGTGGGAAAGGAGACTGCATTTATTATAGAAAACTAAATTCTTTGTACAGTGATTACAAGTCACTTCGATTCGCACGCTCCTCCGGTCGTAATGCTGGGTCAGGCTCTTCTCAAGAGCAAATGAGTCGCCGCACTCCAAACACTTGTAACCTCGTGTTGGTAACGTTATTCCGGCATTGGCAGGGGGACTAAGGTTTGGGATGTAAACTGGTACGGGATTCACACTACTCAGCACCTTATTGAACGCTTCCACTACAGAGCTTTGTAGAGAAGACACCACCTGGACTCGAGACACTTTTTTAGAAGGCTGTGAGGCTGCTGCAGAAATTATTGCCTGCTTTATTTGTTGCTGAGGTTTCGTTAGCACTTGGCGGAGTTCAGAGGTGGTTTGAGCACCCTGAGGCAGGAGATTAAGGTTGGCAAGATGGACTGTCTTTGGCACGAGTTTAGCACTGGCAAGGCTCGATGCTGGCACCACAACAGTCTGCTGTTGTATAGCGTTGGCAGCTTTTATAATGGCGCTGCTGGCACTCTGCACTGAAGCAGCAGATATTACAGTGGCCTTCACTGTAGTATTGTTAGCAAGCTTCAAATTAATAACTTGTGAACCTGCTGTTTTAACTGCTGAAACAGGGAGAAAGGCAGTAGCCACAGGTTTGATAGTGACCTGTTTTGGTGCAAGTTCTGCAGATGCAACTGCATTGGTGACAACTGTGGACTGGAGAGGAGCTCTAGGAGGAGAAGAAAGAACAGCAGCAGAAGTTGGTGAGGACAGCAGAGATGTCACGGAAGCTACCATAGAAGCGGTTTGCTCTGGCTTTTTACCAGAGTCCAAATCAACTTCTGGCAACACTCTGGTAACAGTTCTCTTGATCTCCCCAGAAGAAGTCTTGATGGTTTTTATGCGAACTTTTGGAATTGCCGGTGTTGAACCTGCAGGAGAAGATGGAGACCCTTTGCTACTGTTTTCACTTGACACACTTCTGGGACTGTCAGGTGGTTTGAGAGATGGCTTTTTAGCACCATCAATGAGACTCTGAGATTCAGGTGATTTTTCAGTAGTCCGGGGACTTTCACTCATGTCTTTCGGTACCGGAGAAGACTCTCCTGAATTAGACTGTAACTCTTTACCAGTGTCTGTAGCTGCCTTTTTAGCACTCAGTGCTGCAATTGCAGCAATGCAGGAAGAAAGCTTTGCTGACGACTTCGCTTTGGACTGTGAAATGCTGGCAAGATTTGTTTCACTTTTTTCAGTACTCAGTTTTCCATCAAGTACCCTGTTTTCAAGCAGCTTCTCAGAATTGTCTTTTAGCAATTTGTCTTCCGTTTTTCGAGCTTTAAAAGGCTCATAGACACTTAAATTCATGGAGTTTGTCTCCATCTCTCGTTTAGCAGCCTTGTTTTTATCTATAGTACCTGAAACTGGGATTACAGATTTAATCAAGTTCTCCCCTCCAAGTGCCTTGAGTTTGTCATATTCATGCTGAGACACAGACCCTGCCAAGACATTTGCTCTGAAATTTGCACGCATCTCCTCTTTATCCGGGGGGTCATCCACCTCAATTTTTTCATCATCATCAAATTCTTCAGCACTTGATATTGGGCTAAACTGGTTGAAAGCTGAATCCTTCAGTGTAGTCTCAGAAGCTGACCCATCATCTTTAAGTGACTTCCCTTCGTCTTTGCTGTAACTATCGAGAGCTGAAGATGTCAGAAAGCCATTATGCAAGCCATTGCCTGTGGCATGGTGGCCATCCTTGTCCACTCCTTCTGAAGAATCAATAGTACGCACATTTTTCACAATGACACTCACACCAACATCAGATGATGATGGGGCATGAGAGTCTTCATCTGTGTGAGCATTTTGCTTTATGTGGCTCTCATGGTCATCATGTCCAGATTCAATAGCTGCTTTTGGATCAACCATGTCTGGTATGTCAAATGCTGCAAGAAGGTCATCGAAATCTGGGGTCTTCATATCCCCCATGGTCATGTATTTGATTCTAAGCAAATCTGTAAAATAAGCAGAAAATAAGAATGTCACTGTATCAGTATTTTAAGCTCTAATAGCACAGTCACAAAATGTGCATTATGTTCACATCATGCAAAAAGTGTTATTTCACTTTTGAAGGAGTATTTTCTAAATTAAAGATTACAGAAGAGTGTTCCAGTGCAACTCAAATTACTACACCAGGAGCTATAGAAATCCATCAGCTTCACAGCCCGTAACCCAGTCATTTCATTCTCAGCACAAGTTTCCTATCTGCTTCTCTCCTGCATTCCCTTCCTCCCAAGTCTACATTTCCCTTGACATTTGCATTATCAATCTGATGAATCTTCTTGAAGATAGTGACAAATGTGTTTCTACTAGTAGTTTAAGACTGCTGCACTGCTTTCTATAAATTGAAGTGCTTTGTAAGAACTATGGAATAGGTTATGTCTCCCAGCGTTCACAATGGGTTTTTTTAGCAACTCTAATGAAGGATCTACTGTATCTACACTACCCGACAGGTGTCTCACCTCCTCAGAACTCCCATAGCAGAGAGTCTACAACCTCCAAAGTAATCTGTTCCAGTCATTTCCAGTTTTCACTGTTATCTGCTTCCTAATGCATAATCTGAATCTTTCTCAATGCAATCTGAATGAAATCCATGTGGTTTTATTCACCTATCCTCTTTACAACAGCACTTTACTCCAAGACCATTATCTCCCTCTAAACTTCTTTTTAGGCTAACCAACACCAGATCTTTAGGGTTTTCTTTCCCCTCACAGACTTTCTAGATCCTGTTCTTTTTGTTCACCACTAGCCTCTACCATTGGGTTTTTAATTTTCAATTCCCAAACCAAACAGTAACTCAGAACCAAAACTTTACAAATGCCACGTAAAAAGAAAAACTAACTTTGAGTATACTTTTAGATATAAATCTCACTATGACATTTGCCTTTTCCCACAGATGTTTCAGTAATACGCAAAGGTGTGCAGGGGAATCACTTGTAGAGATCTACAGAAATCATTACAGGGAGCACAGACAGACCTATGTTTTCACTCTCTTTCACACCCATGTACAGGTATGGTTTGTGTGGTTGTGACAGAGCTGTTTCTTATGTACTTTCATTACTCAGTAACTATCAGGCCAAAGTTAGTATTCAATGTGAAAAGACACTTAACCAAGTAAGTGTTACTGTTAGGAAGTGCCCATTTAAGGAGCATCCTGCCACCTGTCACAGTTAAATGCTCACCATCAAGACCCGATTACTTTTGCAGAGCATATGGTTATAATCTACACTTACCAGACATAAGACTGTTTCATAATGCTGGTAACTGTGGGCTTATTGTGTATTTGTTTAATGATTAAAATGTTAAACTCCATTTATTCGAAAGCAAGTTTCTAGCCCTCATGCATTTAAAACTAGCAATTGGGATAAAAATGAACCTGAAGAATTAAGAGAACAGACTAGAAAAGTAACCAGGCCAGCTCAACCCTCTTGCAGTATAATCAGAAGCTAACTCATGGTGTTCAGCACACAAGGCTGCAGACACCTTCCTTTTCCAAGGCAAGACAATTATCGCACTCACACACGGTGCCGCAGACCTGAACTTTAGTCTACCACCTGCCTAAGGGATCTCAAGAAAGGGTCACAATTACAAAGACAGTTACCTAAGAAATACAAAACCACACACACACATAACACCAAAGTCAGAGAGTTCATATAAGAATTAAATGGAAAAGATTCCAGAGAGCAAATTGTATCAAAGCCATGTAAAAACCACACAAAGCCTTAACTGACAGTTTTTCATCTGACTGTACATCTGTCCATAGGTATCTTTCTAGTTATTATATACACTCAAAAAGAACAAGAAAGTCTTCTATTTTAAAAGTATTTAAAACCTCTAATTACTTACACTGGAGTTTAATTAACATGTAGCAATAGCAATAAAGTAAGTAAAGGCCCACTTACACAGCATTTCATCCAAGTATGCTTGAGAGCAAGACTGCATAGCAGAGGAGATACATCTGTCCTTTACTGAGAAACTCAGTTACACCAATTCCAAAAGAGGAAAGTATCTGGAGAGCATTCAGAGGTCTGCAGAGCTGTGATCATACATGTAGCCACAGAGAGCACAACACAAAGTGGTGACTAGCTTTCAAGCATATGCAGAACTCCCCTGCTCTACCAGAGCACGAGAATGGAATGGTTTCTTTTACATGGGGCACCCAGCATTACTGTTGCCCTTATGAAAAATCTCTCCCATTCTTCAAACTTTTAAAGCAATCTAAGTTAAACCAAAAAGGACAAAAGACATGGCCAATCTTGATAAACAAGTAAGCAAGTTGCAACCTGGACACTTTACTCATCTCTTCCTCACTACTCTAGCACACCACTTTAAGATTCAATATATAAACTGTGTTTCCACCCCACCTGCTAGGACTCAGAAGCCATACTCCTCTCTTTTTGTTCCTTTCTCTGAAAACTTGTCAGTAACTCCTTCCCTGAAGGATAAAACTCTGCCTCTCATCCAAAATCAAAACCAACTTGACACCTTGGCTGCCAGACAAGCTGTTAGTCTATCCCTTCTCTGGGCCAACATAATGCCTGTAAATACTTCAGAACAGGAAATGAGGCCATTTCCTGTTTCCCTAGGAAATTATGACTTTCCAGGAACTGGAATTTCTTTGAGAACTGCTTTTCAAGTGCTGAGAGCAAAGCTGGAAAGCCCAAGAAAGTATTCCAAGACTTTAAAAGGCTGATGGCCAGAAAAAGGAGAAAACATCTGCAAGATGTAGTGCCCCATGGAGCTTCTGCCCTACTGTCAGGGATCCCAGAGACCCAGATTTGAAATACTGCTTTCTTACAGCAACTATCTGGGTAGACATAAGGAGGGCTCAAATATGCAGTGATCTGAACAGCCAACCAAAGAAATATCAGGGCTTAGAAGTACGTAAAGAGCTGCTACTAAGGATTCAGAAAGGCAGTTTTGTTTTACTACATGAAATTTTTTTCACTCCTCAAGCCCTGTATCTATACCTGTTCCAGGTGGAGGGGCTCTAGCCACGTGACCAAAACCAAACCAATCTACCCTTTCATGTACTCTGCCAAGGGGGAGGGCAGCAGAAACATGCAGAAGAAAACACTTTTTTCTCACTTTCTAAAGATTATTTATATTGTAGCTTGGGCTTTAGGACAGCTGTAGATGAGGCACAGTATAGTCCACAAGGAAGACCAAGCTGCCTATAAACTGCTGCTGAAATGAAAAGGTACTTTTTGCTGTAAAGTTAAGCAACTGTAAACACTCAAACCAGACTTGTTTTGGGGAAGTTCAACAGCCTAATGAAGACAAGAAAAGAGAATAATCTGGCAGCTCCCAGACAGGTCACATCTTCAAACAGTGTGAAACTCTAATCTCTGTCTGGAGGTAGAAGAACAGCTTCAAGCTTTCCAGGTGTGGCAACGACAAATAACAGGAAGGACATGGACCTGCTGGAGCGGGTCCAGAGGAGGGCAACGAAAATGATCGGGGGCCTGGAACACCTCCCCTAGGAAGACAGGCTGAGGGAGCTGGGATTGTTCAGCCTGGAAAAGAGAAGGCTTCGGGGGGACCTAATAGTCACCTTCCAGTACCTGAGGGGGACTTACAAAAAGGCTGGAGAGGGCCTGTTTAGAAAGGCCTGTAGTGAAAGGACAAGGGGTAATGGATTTAAATTAGGGAAGAGTAGGTTTAGATTAGATATCAGGAAAAAGTTCCTTACCATGAGGGTAGTGGAACACTGGAACAGGTTGCCCAGGGAGGTGGTTGAGGCCCCATCCCTGGAGGCATTCAAGGTGAGGCTGGACAAGGTTCTGAGCAACCTGATTTAGTTGGGGATGTCCCTGCTCACTACAGGGGGGTTGGACTAGATGACCTTCGAGGTCCCTTCCAACCCAGATCATTCTGTGATTCTCCTCCCTTCCCACTGCTCTTCCAAGTAACCTGCTCTTCGCATGAAGGCTTCCAGCTGTCATTTCTGCATCACAAGTATAGTCTTACATGCTCAATCTCTATTATTTTATTTCATCATGAACCTTAAAAGAACTGACTTTTCCTTCTTGTCACTCACCCTTTTGCTCACCCAAACCTTGGTTGCTCAACCACAAGTCTAGTGAGTCTATGCAATTGCTTTCACTGTCTGTACTAGCCTCTTTTCCACCATATTACATGTGAATTCCTACCCTTGGCCCCCAAATCCCACCTAACTGTCTACAGTTACAGTACAGAACATCGTACTTGTGCCCAAACAGCTACTCAACTCGAGCCTCCCTCAGCATCAAGTCTGGGTGCTATTTAAGGAAGTGGGAAAAACCCCAACTTCAATTTTTATCTACCTATGGAATTCATGTTCTTGTGCCTACATTCCTTTACCTTCCCTAAACCCTTCCTACAGTTTTTACCTCCATTTGTACTATGTGCAGCTGTGGACTGCTCACTCTTTAAGGCAGAGACCTTTTCTTTTGCATTTTCTTCAGAGGAAATTAGCGTTCCTTTCAGTACTGTGAAAACAAGAGCATTAAGACACCACTTTTCAGTGCCTAGCACACAGTAATGTCTTAGTTCTGGAAGATTACTTCTCTATATAGAAGTATTAACACATATAACAATTATTCTGTTACAGTTAGACTGGTATAAATTCCCAGTTAGACACACTACTCAGGAACAAAATTCTGATAATCCAGTATGATTACTCCAATTCCAAACGTGAGTAATGATGCCTAAATAATGTCATGCTCCTTCTGGAACAAAATACCTACACAGGGAGCAATACCAGCCTAACCAGCAGAAAAGCATATATTTTTTTTTTCAAGTGTCTGTCTTATTATGCCAAGAAATTTCACCAGGTAGAGAATACTGAAATGATTCAATCAGAATTACAGTAACATATATCCTAACAGGAGACAAACATCAGCCTAATACACAGACTATGAACAGTTCATTAGTTATTCTACATATATTGGTAATTACAACTGGCTACCCTTTCTGATTATTTACTTTGAAAGCCAAGCATCTGAAAGAAAGACAAAAGCAATATGCTAATTCAGCCACAAAACCTTCCTCAGGAAATGAAAACCACATCTCATACAACAACTTGGTGTGGTTTGAAATGCACAGCAGGCAAGTCAGAGACACAAGAGGCCACTTTAACCACAATCAGCAAAGTCTATCACATTCACACAAAATACAGGTTCCTTTCTGCTTATCAAAGGCCCCATGACTTGTTACTGTTGCAAACCTCAGATGCCCGCTTCCAGAAATAGAGCTTTCATAATAGGCAGCATTTTGATTTCTTAGGATAAAGATCTCACTTACCATCCATAGTATCAATAAGGTCATATCAGTCCTTATGTAAAGAGCTCTGTGAAATAGGGGGTGTTTTACAGTTAAAATTGATATCCAGCAATCTGCTATTTCAATGTTATACACTGTATCTATCTGCTTTTTAAAAAATGCAATAAAATAAAATTTAAAGAAAGGAAACTCCAGTTTGTCTCCATGCACAAGCCTCAATCAGTAGGAGAAATCTTAATTTGCACTTCTAGTTTTCTAAGAGATCACACTACCAGTTTCCTTCCTCCCTCTTCCCCTCAAAAATCCTTCAGAGGCTATTAGCCCAGTATTTCAAGTACCACAATTTTTAGCTTTTCTTTATTACCCAGTGCAGTAACCTTGCTGTTCACAGTTTCACGACAATCTCACAATCGATTCTTCACTAGCCCAAAAAAGTTTCCAACAGGCATTTCACAGAATCTCAGAACAACTGAGGCTGAAAGGATCTCTGGAGCTCTCTGCTCGCAGCAGGATCAGCTATAGCAGGACCTTCGGGATGTTGCCCAGTCACCTTTTGAGACAGAACACTTTGGAATTGTAACAGGGTTCAGAAGCTACACAAAGCTCAGCTCCCGGTTGTGATTTACAAGGCTCTCTCTGCGGCCTGGTTCCACAGCAGTCAGTACCAGTTCACATTTGACTTTGATCTACTGTCATACAAGCTACACAATTAAGATGCTATAAACAAATCTGGAAGCCATAAGGAGGAAAAACAAAAGCCTTGAATGCCACCCTTTCTCAACTACTAATACAAAATATTGTTCAGTATTACACAGCAAAGACAGCATGATTTCAGAATAACTGCTAAAGTACTTAGAAAACTATAGAAAAATCACGTAACAAAGCCATTCCTCCACTCAATTCTACTTTTACTTCTAGAACATCACAGAAGCCTGTTAATCCAGACACTGGCTGCAAGAGTTGCTTTAAACTAGCAAATGCTGAAACAAAGAAGCAATAAAACTACCAAAGTCGATGCCTTAGCAAGTGTATTCTGTCGAACTGAGTAACAGTAACAAGTTTGCTTGGAATTGTTTACTATATTTGTAACTTTTCAATTCAAGAGTGTCTTCCACATACCAGGAATGAAAGCAACAGTAACAAACTACATTTGGGATGGCAGAAGATGGAGAAGACGAAAAAAGCATGAAGACACCGAGTGGCACAAAGACAGACTTGCAGTGCATGCGTACACACGCTGCCTTTTCCTGGCAAACCAAATAAACCAGGAGTCCCTCGAGGCCACAAGGATGATACTTATTTCCACACAGAGAATGCAGATGCAGTTGCAGCCAGACTAAAGCTTGACAGTTTATGTTGACTTGTTTGCTGTTCATTCCTACAGGCAAAACTTTTCTCCCATTGGTTTGACCATGGTTTGAGGTTTAGAGCCTTAGGAATACAAGATTCACACAGAGGAGTCTCTGACTGAGTCCTTCATGAGAGCACTGCAAAATGCTATTTGTGCTTATTGCTTAGATGAGCCTTTGCAATTACAGACCACTAAGCCATGCCAAACCAACCAGTAAGATATCCCCAAGAAGAGCCCAAGCCCAAGAGGTTTTACAGCTGTAAGGACCTCAACGTCATTTTCAAACTACACCCAACCCTACAAATGGTTACAAAAGAGCAGGTAGTTGTCTTTCTCCTCCTTCCTGCTCTATCCTGCATCTGATGATGAATTCCCCTTATTTGACCTTTCCCCCTGCAGTAGCTGTAATTAAATAAAGACAGTTCCAAAGAATTTTTGTTTTCTTAAGCAACTTTCCACAGTGTTTTTTGACAGCCAACATAGAATGACTTGTAATTCAGGACTCCTTAGAAGCCTCACCTTGTAGTCTTAATACCCCATTTTTTAACTTTCATAGCACCTCAGGTTCTCTTTGGGTAGGAGAAAACAGGAAGGGAAAGAGAAGAGGTATCTTCTGAGGTCCATCCACTTCCTCTTCTCACACCACCACTAAACTACCTCTAGCACAGTCTAAAGAGAAACACATCTAGTGGGTTGGAAGTCCACCATGATGAGCCTTTGGCTAGCAAAAAGGAGAGAGACACACCAACAAACGAGCAAAACATCTCCTTTCCCACAATGCATGGAGCTGAACAGACCATCTCTGTCCACAGCTGGCCAAGTGAAAACCCCCTCTATTCACCAGAGATCCATCTAAGGTTTTGAGCCTAGCAACTTCTTGAATTTCTCCTAAAAGCAGGTGAATTCATGGAAAGCCCATGTTCTTTTTGCACTCTGCTTAAAAATAAATTCTAAAAATCACTTAGTTATGTCCTTCTGTATGTAAAATGGGCTGGGAGAGTAATGTCAATAATTAGGATAAACAAGAGCAATGCCTACAGTTTGGAGATTCCCAATCTAATGCATGTTTGAATCACATTCTAAACAGCACTTGCTGACTTGCTTCCTGCCCTCTGCCTTGAATGTACTTTTGTTTTGTTTTAAGTGGATGGCAATTCTTGCTCAAAACCAGCACAAAGCAGCTGCAGACAGAGCACTCCATGTCAGGCAGGGCCTGCCTGTGCAGCGCCAGCAACAAACAGGCCCTAAAATATTAGGGTCAAGTTTGGGGTTTTTTAAACCTAGGTTTCCAGCAATCCCTGTGTGTATTTGTATGTTAACACACATTCACACTTCCAAGGAAACCAGGATTAGTTAATTCCTTCAAAAGAGGCTTAGAACTTGATAAATCATTACTCTTACTCTCAAGATCAAACACACCTGAGAGAAGCCTCAATGCAGAGTGAGATCACGACTGCTGATACCGAGGAACCCCCCAGCATTAAGCAGCAGTTTCTGCTGGAAGGCTGGCCCACGTGCAAACCCAAAATCTCCTGGTGAAGAGCATTTACAAATATTATTAGACTGAAAAAACACAACTCACCAAGAACACTGCAGGCTCCAGCATCTATTCAGGTTTCTCATCTTACAGACTACAAAAATCCCTGCAAATTGAAAACCTCCTCTGCTAAAAATGAAAGAGTCACAGTACAGATCGTGTTAAAAAATCCAAACAAACAGAGACACCCAATTTTGTGACAATTCAGGAACTCACCATCTGAAAACTGCTTACTACTTTCACAGAAAGAAACACCACACCATCCAAAAGGTGCTCTCCTGTAGCATATGAATTTTAGCTGACACTTGGAAACGAACGTGCATCATCAGCAGCAATAGATCCTATTCCTATCATGCAACAAGAATTCATCTTCGCAAGCATAATTTTGCTACAGATGTCTATAGTCAAACACAGAGCCTCTGCATCCATATGATGAAAAATAGGAACAGAAATCAGCACAGGGATCTGTTGAGGCATTTTCCTCCACCACACAAGCTATTTATTGCTCTATCAAATCTGAGAAACCACACACTGTAGCTGCATTAAAAGCCACAAAACCATCACTTCAGGCTAAACATTAGCATGTTATTTTCACATTTCTACAATTAATACCTAAATACCTTATGTAATCTGCTACAGCCAGAAATAAAAAGGTTCCCTTGTATTGTCTCTCCCTGGTGCAGGCACCCTGCCTATCATCAACCACCACACAACTTACCCAATATCCACAACCTTGCAAGGCTTTTAAGACTGTCTACTTTATTCTGCTGAGCCCAGAGGAAAAGACACTCATTTCACACTAGAACTGAACATTCTCAGTGTTGTGCCTCCATATTTGTCTTGATTGTAGATTACCAAACCAGCTAACACAGGCAGGATGGGTCACATTTAAAACAACAAAAAAATCATACTGGTTAAGATTCTGGAATTGCTGATTTCCTGTTATAGGAAGTAACAGTTCTAGCAAAAGAATCCCCAAGGCAAAATGTTTAGTGATCCAATCTGTAAGCTCTAACAGCCTTTGTTCTTCCCTTTCCTCACATTCATTACTGCTTTCTTCTCTCTCCCCCTCGTCCTCGCCTTTCACTGGAAGACACAAATGCCAGCTCAACTCTAAGTATACATTTATTTTTCAGATGGGAGGAAACAGAAAAACCCGACCCGTTACCCAGTGCTTTGAGTTAAAAGGCATCGTCCCTCAGGAGCTGATGCACTGCCCATCCGGTTTCCTATCCTTATTTCATTACTGTACAATGTTATAATTCATGCCACTAACAACCCACTGAAGCTCCATCAAACCTCTAAAATACATCTTTTCCACTTGGCTGCTGCAAAACCCTCCCTGGGCTACAACAGATTAAGAAACGCCATCTATACTATTTATCTTATAGGCTTTATTTTTTCCCTATGCAGGCTATATGAAGTCCATGTTTTAACTCTGAGGACCTTCAGTCAGAACTGTATCGGGTTACTCAGACATGGCCAAACAAGCAACCTTTAAATAATTAGACAGCAAATTCTGAACATGTAATGCTGTAATACAACACAGAACAGTTCCCTGCCATGTGGTCCACAATTTATGATTGTCAGTCAGAGGCCTATTCCAGATCACTACATTGTGAAAGAACACATATCTGGATAGAAGATATTTCCATGAAAATACTGTATTTAGCCAAGATATCAGTACGTCTTTACAAATAATAGCTTTAATCCTATTAAAACTGGAGAACACTAATAGCATTTCTTCAGTATCACTTAAACAATTGCCTCCTTCCTAACGTGCCAAGTGTGCAATCAGGAGCCAGATTTACTTCTCGCATACATGTACCTTCACGCTACTGTTACATTCACACCCAAAATACCACATCTCACCTTGTGAACCTTGACCTTTCAAAGATTGGGTTTTTTAGCCAATGCTCAGTTACTGCCACAGATGCATTACCTCTGCAAATAGGAAAGGGTTAAAAGCAGCCCAAATCAATAGGCCTACAAGGAGATAAAAAAACCAATAAAATAGGGAAAACGGGTATGCCTCAGAGCATCTCTGCACTGCTTTTATGTACAATTCTACAGCAATCTTGTTTCTTTTTGGCCTTACAGAAAGGCACATCACACCCCCCCCTTAACGTCTCCTAAGGAAGAAAACCACAAGACAGCACCCTGTAAATAAAACAGCATGCAAAGCAGCATTCTTCAGTCACAAGCATAACTACAATTACAAATCATTCCATCAATTTTATTCAGTTTTAAAATAGACTGCATAACCAGTGTCCCACCCTTGCAAAGCAAAAATATTTTAATAAGGGTCATAAATCTCAGCTGTTGCCCATTCCTTAAGCATAAAAAGGCACGAAAAGCCAAAGTAATCTCAGTTACTGCAAATATGTACATTTATATACAGAATCCTTTATGACTATATTAGCCACATACCAGTGCTGTGTGTCTAAAGTGTGCATTCACATACTGTTTTGGGATGGTATCTTTCTGCAAGCTCCTCTGCTTTTGGCTGCCATGAAGGGAGGAAGCTATCCCACTGTAGTAGCTCAGTGACTGCATTGTGTTCAGGAGCTGATCTGCCTCAAACCAGTTCCAGCCGGTTCTGGTCACCCTACATAAAAAGCTATGGCAACCCTCGCTGAGTTGCCAACAAGTCCCTGAAAATCGTAGGGGCTCTGTAGCTGTGTCTCTGGGGCTGGCGGCAGCCCTGTGCCTGCTCCCCTCGCCCCGGCCCACGCAGCCCCCTGTTCCCCAGTGCCTCCCCACACGCTCCCTTCTCTCCTCCCCCACTTACCTCCCACAACCTGGCTGAAAGCTGTGAGTGTGTGCGTGCCTGTCTGTAGCTAACAAAGAGACCGCAATAAAAATCCTCACAGGATCTCTCTTGCAGTACCAGGCAGGCTCGGCCACTGCACTGGGTGACAGGCTGCTAGCCCGGGGCCGCTCCCCCCTTCTCTGCTCCCCACAGCCGTGGGCCGGCTGCTTGGCAGTCACATCTGCCCCATCATGCCCACGGCTGTGGGGTGGACCATCGGGCTCTCCTTCCGACGGCCCTCCCCACTCTTCGCTGCATCTGGGGCCGTTCGAGTGGCATTTTCCCTTCCCTGCACAGCCTTACTACAAAGATACCAACACACGCACCTCCCCCCACCTCAAGAAATCCATTTCCGCAGCAGCGAGATGCCTGCAAAACAGTTCTTTTGACCCCTCCTCGCAGCACCCAGTTTTCTGCTGAGCTGATTTATCTTTTTATTCTTTTTTTTTTCCTTTGTTTGGCTCTTCAACTATCCTTGAGGCACTGAGAAGCAGCAAGCTCCAGCCCCACGCCTGACCGCCCCCCCTGCCTTCTCACACCCACGGCTGCCGGGGAGGCCAGGACACGGCTCTGCACTGCCTGCTCTCTCCCACCCTGCAAAGATGGCTGCTGAGTGCAGCCGCCTGCTCGGCCCCACATCCTGCTCTGGGGTGATTCCTCATCAGGGTCATGGCTCCGTGTGGTGCCAGAGCCCATCCAGACAAGGGCTGTGTGCCCACCTTTGCCCTTGGCACCTCTGCTCCTGGCCCACTGCCTCTTTTCCCTCTGCCACCCTGGGCCTTCCTCCTGCATGCCTGACAGTCACCCCAAACCGAGACATTATTCACCCGCTCCTGAGTTGGCTACTCACCCTTGCACTGGTAAAACCAGTAACTACCTCCGCCTATGCGTCAAGCCCCATCCTCTCCGGGGTCTGCCGTGAGATGGCTCTTCACCAAGGCTTCCCTCCAAGCCAGCTGCCACGCTAGGCTACACCAACCAGCCCCTCTGCTCTCCGGGCTGCACCTGTAACTGTTAGCAGAGGTCTCGGGCACAACCCTTCACCCCCCCACCCCCACCCCCCTTTCCCTGCGGAGAGAGCTGAGATCNCCCCGCCGGGCCCGCTCGCTCCCCGGCCCGCGGTCGGCCCTACACGAGCGGGCCCTTGGTGAGCTCCGGCCGGGAAAAACGGCCCCCGCTACGCGTGGAGGACGCCCGAGGAGGGGAGGCCGCTGCCCCTCCGGCGGCAGGGAGAGCGGCCAAGCGAGGGAACGGGGGGAGGCGGCGGGACAGCCACGTCCGAACCATCCCCCTCGCACCGAGCTGTGCCGGTCCTGGCAGCCGCCGGGCTCGGGGGCATGCGGGGTTCCCGCAGCCGCCGGCCCCGGAGCAACCCGTGCCGAGCAGGCCCGGCAGGCCGCTCCGCTGCAGTCTGCCCACG